>JAYJMB010000001.1:440210-471174 GCA_036873735.1 Pouteria campechiana
CAAGATGGTAAACGTGGAGCTATGGAGATAAAACCTGTGGATTATGGAGACCCAATGTATGATCATTATAACATTCGATCTCGTGGAAACTACATGGGTTTCACAAACCAATATTGAATGGCTATGCCGGGTAGGGATAGGAAAGAAAAAAGGGAAATTTTGGGTGCTGGGTATTTTGTCATCTTCTTCTTCTTCTTCTCCTTTGGTTTTGGGAATTCAGGTAATCAGAGCACCCATATGGTCTGCTTCAGGTTGAAAGGGGGAAGCCTTACCATGTGGAAACAAGGTTCGGAAAGAAAAAAGGAATTTGTTGGGTGTCGGATATATTTTCTTTTCTTCTTTGGACTTGGAAATTCAGGTAATATGAGCACATCCATGAGCTATTCTATAGAGAAAAAGAAAAGAAAAAAAAAAGAAAAAGGAAATAGGTTGTTGTGGGGAGAGCGGCCTGTCTATTGAACCCTCTTTTTTATTAGGATTGTTCGTTATTTTGGAAATGCGTTTATTTTTTTTTTTCGGCTGCCTTTGGTCTTGTTAATTGGTATCTGATATTATTCATTCACATTCTCTTTCCCGTTCTATAATGCAGTGGAATCATTGGAAGGTGTTTATTGGGAGATAAAAGATACAAAAAATATAGAATGGGGGATTTTTTTTTTTTGAGTTTTTTAATGGTAGCTTAAAGGTTCATTACACTTTGAGGGGATGGAATTCCCATTTATGGAGTTTAGTGTTTTCTAACATTTAATGTACGGTGCATTTGGCTGGAGTAGATGGGCATGTAAGTGTAATTAATAAAAATGCAACATTTGCCTATTTATATTATCTTAAAAGCTTAAATTTTTCCTTAATACTATTTATATTATTATTGTTATTGTTTATTTTATAGCTAACATTTTTCTTCATCTTGCTGGCATCATTTATATTATCGTTTTCATTTCCTTAACCATTTTTAACGGTCCAAACAAACATGTGGGAATGAAAGAATTTCGTTTAGAGCAGGTGTAGGATTGAATTTGAGAACGTCAGAAAAAATTAGGGATGAATTCGATAGTATCAGAAGGAAGCAGGCTGCGTTTTTTATGGTTTTTTAGCAAACTACTGAACTAGTGAAGAATCCACGGAAAAAAAAAAAAAAAAACCTCAAGTGGTCTGGTGAAGCGTACCGCACAACATTTCGTAGTCTGCCACAGGATAATTTCTGACTATCCAACATGAATTAGCAAGATCAGAACCGTTCATCATGCTTTTTACACTGTCTAATTCTACATTGCTTAATCGATAAAATCACGTTTAAAAAAGGGTCCATAATTTTGATTGATGAGACCCAAACGAACCGTGAAAGATCCTCCACTGTCACCTTTTGTCGCACATGCTGCCGATCATGGCAGGCAAACTCAGCAAAAGTGCTCGGCAAAATAGAAAATCCCCTACTCTCAAAACCAGGATTACTCGTGCTATCTAAGCCAGTGGGCGATCTCTGCCGGTCATTTCATGGCCAAGAAATCATTCGTGTCCATCTATCGCAATGCTAATAAAATCAGCCAATCACAAAAGCGAGAAACAGTGAGTTTGAAAACAGCGCTGATAAGCACAATCCGAAGTTCTTTATCCAGACCGACGGCTAGGATTCCACAATTCTTAACGACTGCAAGATCAACGGCTGTAACGAGCTGTTGAACATCTCTCTCTACCACTGATTGGTGGCCCATCCTTGGCACACGCCAGAAAAACACTCACCCTAGAAAAGGTACTTTTATCTCCTCAGTTAGAGTATCGAGACAATCCTGCCCGTCCATTTTCATGTGGTTTGGCTTGATGGAAAGGTGGGATCTCGCACCTGTGATCGACGTGGGTGCCCAACACGTCGTGCGTGTGCGTTCTGCGGGTCCTGGTATCGAGTACGCGTGTATTTTTTTCCAGAGAAAAATAAAAAACCCACGAAACATCTCGCACCATTTCTCGCTCGCTCTCCTCTCTCTCAGATCCAAATCTCTCTCTTTTTCTTTCTTCTGAGATCTCTCGATTCGTCTCCTTCGTTTCTCTGCAGCTCTCGATCTTTGATTCCAGCTCGATTCTCCCTTCCGGCTCAGCTCGTTCCCGGATCCGATCTAACCCGGCAACTTCCTGGCGATTCACGACGGACGCAGCCATGAATCCCTTCTCTTCGGGAACTCGATTGAGGTACGAATCACGTTCTCTCTTTCGAATCGATTCGACGGCATTTCGTGGTGTGATTTCGATTGCAACGGTGTGCAGAGGAAACTGAATGTTCGAGAGGGTTGAATTCTCTGAAATGACGACGGTTTTGTTGAATTCCGGTTTTCATTGGAAAATTCGCTATCTTTCTTTAAAATTTTTGTCTTCGTGGGTTTTCTGTTAGGGTAGAATGCGAAATTGAGTATGTTGGAGATCTCCGTGGACCCATTTGGTGCATGGAAGCGTAGGGAAATGTCAGTGGATGCTGAATTAGCCCTTGCTGATCTTTGATTTTAGATCGAAGGATGGCTATTTGAACTGCGATTTTTTCACTCGTTAACTTTAGATTGATGGGGTTGAGCTTCTTTGCACTTTAATTATGATCGTTTTGTGTGTGTGGGCTGTTTGCATATTGATCATTTACGGGGTAGAATGATTGAATGGCTATGAGCGATGTGGCTTTGCCACTGTTGAATATCGTCCCATTTGTATGCATTAGTGAATTGAATTGTAATTGCCGTCTTAATGAAGTGGGAGTTACGAAATTGTCAATTCTGTGACTTCTTAAGATGGAGTTGAAAGGAATGTAGTTCAATTTGAGGGATATTTTCTTGCTGGTAATGGTTACCCACCATTCTCACTAGTGATAGTTGCTTCTTTCTCTAAACTGAAAATAAAAAATGAGAAAAAGAAAAAAACAAAAAAATGAAATAAAAATGACAGTAATGTATCATCTTTGACAGTCATTTCCTCTTACTGTTATTCTTGAAAGGAAGATAAAAGGAAGGAGAAAACATCATTCTATGCTATACTGTGATTTGATGATGGAATCAAGAAGGCATTTGCCATTCAGACTAATACAAGGTGGGAATCTTCATTGTCAGTCATTTTACTCCTTAGAAAGAATGGGAGGAGAGAGAAGCTATTCACATTGACCATAATTTTCCTTTACTTTTAAACAGAAGATGAAATTTGATTGACCTGAGGAAAAGCAAACCAATTTCTATTACTTATTCGTCTTACTCCTTTTGCCAATGAAAACTGAGTTGAGGATGCCGACTCATTTTCCTCAGATATCCTCACTTGTGATGGATTTTGATTTCTTTGCCTATGCCTAAGACAAAAGATATTGATGGAGAGTGGGATCATTAATGGTTTTAGTCTTTATGTGGTGTTTTCACTTAGATGAAATTAGGTCGCATATCATCCAAACAGCTTCCTACTATTGAAAAAAAGGAAAAGAAAGGAAGTTGTCATCCAAAGTCATTTCTACTCATTCTTCAATAAGTAGATAAATAGAAATATAAAAATATAAAAATGAGTAAGAGGAGCCCCTTGACTTTTGAAAAAAAGAATGAAGATGTTGTCATTGTTTTTGAAAGAGAAAAAAGAAGAAGAAAGAAAGGTTGCATTTTCTTTTTGGATATCCTGGGAAAATAAGGAATAAGACTCAAATCAATTTCCTTGTTCAGGAAAACTCAAGAGGAAGTGTTATTGCTTATAGGATGTCTTTGTTTTGAGGTAAAACAGGGCTAAAAGCTCCTTTTTCTGTCTGCTTTGTACTAATGTGATATTTAACTACTCACATGTCTTTTAACTCAAACCAAGCACACCCTTAATCAATAATGTGATTACAATCTTATAAAGGTTGATCTAAACCAATCAAGGCTGAAACATGAGCACCATATATCAAATTTTATTATCAGTACTCTTGCATCATTTGTTGCAAGGTAAGTGCTGTTGGTGGTTTATCTGACATGATGCAAGCTATTTTGAGGACTATATGATTTCAGAACATGGATTAACTGCAATATC
Source organism: Pouteria campechiana (assembly GCA_036873735.1). Lineage (NCBI taxonomy): Eukaryota > Viridiplantae > Streptophyta > Magnoliopsida > Ericales > Sapotaceae > Pouteria > Pouteria campechiana. The sequence goes on from JAYJMB010000001.1 coordinate 444,225, forward strand.
TATTTTTATTACCATTGGCTGCTAATGGACATAGAGCATTTGGTTCATTTCTTGGAAGTTTTTATCTGATTTGTGCTTTCGTTTTAATTGTAGGGACATGATTCGGGCTATACGTGCCTGCAAAACAGCTGCAGAGGAACGTGCTGTTGTCAGAAAAGAATGTGCTGCTATTCGTGCTGCAATTAGTGCAAATGACCAAGATTACAGGCACCGTAACTTGGCAAAACTCATGTTCATTCATATGCTTGGTTACCCCACACATTTTGGTCAAATGGAATGTCTTAAATTGATAGCATCCTCTGGATTTCCTGAGAAGCGAATTGGATATCTTGGCCTCATGTTACTTCTTGATGAGAGACAAGAAGTTCTTATGCTTGTTACTAACTCACTAAAACAGTATCCAAGGACTAAACAAAACTTCATTTTCCTGAAAATTTTTTGAAAGATTTGCTAGTGCTGCTCATTACTGTATTCATTACTGAATGTCTCCAAAATAATGTTTAGAGCATTATTTACTTCATCTCTTTGCTGTGGAGTCCTTGACACAAGTGCAGAGATCTCAATCATTCCAATCAGTATATTGCGGGGCTTGCTCTCTGTGCTTTAGGGAACATTTGCTCTGTAGAAATGGCTCGTGATCTTGCACCTGAAGTGGAAAAGTTGCTTCAGAGCCGTGACCAAAACATCCGAAAAAAGGTAGGTGCTTTGGTGATATGGCTCTTTGAAATTTTTTTTTTCTTTTTGAGGAGGTTTGCTTTTTGTAGTCTGTTGGATAAGATAGAGTTGCTCCTGTTGTAAAGTCTTTCTTGTTTCCCACGCCCCTATTTGCAGTAATTTTCTTTTCTGTCAGTTCTGGGATGTTGGGATTACTGCTTGGTGCTTGCGCAGACCTATATATTACCTGGATGCTAGACTGCTAGCAATGGCTTTTTCTAATGTTTGTCATGAATCAGAATGCTTCAGAGAGCATTGACTTCCATTTTAATAACTTTCTTCTTCCTCCTGCTCCTCCTGCTCCTCCTCCTCCTCCTCATCTTATTCTTCTTTGTTTGCCTTTCTTTTTTCATCAAGTATTTGGGAATTTGGTTAACTCCTTTGCAGCTTAGGACTTTACATCCTCAAGTAATTAGAATTGGATTCCAATATGGCCTTGCCTTTGACTACTATTCGACACTAATTGCTTGTTAACCAGGTGTTGCCTTCTTGATCCAGTGCACTGCTTGATTATCTTGAGGTGACATGGGCGTTCTACAATTAATTCAATCTTCTTTTGGTACCTCGTGTTCTGTGCAAACAATTCTATTGGTTTATTTGGATATGAATTATCCGCAAGAAAATATTTGGTTTTCCCTCGCTATATCCACAGCCTGAGCAAATCATAAAATGATTGTTGCCTATATTCAAATGGCACTTCCACTTTTATCCAAACAACTTTTTACAATCTACTGTTCAATAGTGAGAGAATGTAAGTGTTACTTTATCCAAGTCCACACAGCATGTTCCTCATTTCTAGACAGTAAGTACAATGAGATTGAATTTCATAAGGATTTCATAGTGTTTGCAGATGTCTAACCATTTTCATTGTCTGTATATGAGCCCGTAAATTCCCAAACTCCCCTCCCCTCCCTCTTTTATTAATTAATTTCATTCCATTCTTATATCTACACCAATGTAATTTGACGATATAGTTTTAGAGACTATAACTAGAAGGCTAGTGGGATAATCTAGTCTTTGGGATTTGAGTTTACTTTGTTGGGCACTCCAACCTAAACGAACATGTCAATTTGCTTTTTTGAAGGCGCATTTACCTGAGAGGTTTAGATAGTTGCCTATTTGGAGAGCTATTTTTCTGTTTTCGAGTTTTTGGTCCAGGCTTCTAGCTATATGTAGTAGGCCAAAATGTATTTATTGACTTGGAATATTTACTGGCTTTTAGAAATGCTACTTGGCTTGTACTTCAGTAGGGGGGTTTCCAATGTCACTGCTCTGTACTTCAGTGGGAATCATAAACAAGATATTGGTTTATCAGAGTTTGTCAATTAAGCAAAGGCAAAAAAATTATTATATATTTTCTTCCACTCTTCTCTTGTGCCTTCTTTCTTACAGGTTAACTTAATGGTGCTTTCTTGTGTTTAGGCCGCATTATGCTCTATCAGAATTATCAGGAAAGTCCCAGACCTTGCAGAAAATTTTATGACACCTGCTGCTTCTTTACTGAAAGAGAAGCATCATGGTGTTCTAATAACTGGAGTTCAGCTCTGTACTGAACTATGCAAAGCCAGTCCAGAGGCTCTTGACTATTTGAGGAAGGTAGATTGATTTTCATTATCTGATCTCGTTGTTAACTGTCAACTAATGGCAATGGAATTATGTTGCATTGTCTGTAATGCACCATTTTACATCCACCTACAGAATCTCACTGGTGCATCTACTTTCGGATCTTTGCTTATCTCATGCATAAATGCAATTTAGACAAGGTTGCTGCATAATGGGAAACTTAAGGTTGTCTCGTTAATTTTGAAGTGGTTTCTTACACTTTTTTTTCTGCTTGCCTGAAACAGTTGCTTATATGTTCTTTTCTGATTGCATAATGCATTGTCTTGACATGATCATAAAAGTACACGGACAACTTGGTTCGAGTTCTGAAGGATCTGATGGGAAGTCCATATGCACCAGAGTATGACATTGCTGGAATTACAGATCCTTTCCTACAGATCCGATTACTAAGACTTTTACGCACACTGGGCCAAGGAGATGCAGATTCCAGTGATAGTATGAGTGACATTCTTGCCCAGGTTAGTTGCCATGTTGAGTTTATTAATTTTGGCTAGTGTATTTGTTCCATGCATTTGACCATATCTTGGTGATGGAGCTGCTTTTTGTTGCTTAATTGATCAATGATTTGGAAGTTAAATTTTCACTTTTCTTTTTCTTGTTAATTTTATTTGCAAGTTATGAAGAAAGTATTCATTTTTTCCTGCTCAATTTTCCTTTGTATTTTGTCATATTGAACTACTGCTCTCTGTTCTTGCTCAGTACCTTAACGGTTAGTCATCAGCAGTTTTGGTGCGATGACATTGTAGGAAAAATACTGCATGTAAAGTGGCTTTTTAGCCTGAAGTTAATCACTCTTCATTTGTGTCATTTCCCGAGAGCAGTCAACACTTGCAACTTGTAAGGAAAATGACTGAAGGGCGGCAATAACTGACCTTCCATTGCTCCATGTGAAAGGAACCCATCTGATGATCAATGACAAAACAATTCCCTTGTCAATTTCACAATGATGTTTATAAAGGTGCTGCATTCTGCTGCTATGGAATACCCCAAAAGAATTTATTTCACTTGTTCATCAAGTATAAGCAATCCCACTTTGTATTGAAATTTTTTGGCACCCAGAAAGTGTCAATTTGAAAATTAATCATAATATGGGCAAAAATTATTCCTTATCATGACTCAAATCTCTCTAAAAACTTGATAAAATATCTTGATCTTAGATATATCGTGATCATTTGATTGATTCCATTGATTGCTCCGTTGCAGGATGACTGGCCATTGATCTCATCAGATTTGATCATCATGCCATGGATCTGGTCCAAATCATTAATCTATACAGTTTGAATGGCGTGATATGATGTTCACGATTTCAATATTATCAGCAATAATATCATTTTGGGAGGTGGTTGATAAATTATTGTATAAGAAACCAATATTTTTGTGTATTTTACATTTTATTAATAATATCAAAGATTTTTTCAATGTAATCTCTAATTTCTTGATAATATCAGAGAGATATTATTGCTTTTTAATAAGTTATTGCCTGGACCACTCTTTTGATCATTTCTTCCCTTATTTCCTCTTAAACAACTGTGATAATCATTTAAAACCTGTATGCATTTAGTGTGTATTATTTTATATATATTTATATCAATATATACTTGATTTTTATGCATTAAAGTCATACTAATTTTGTTGGTTTTGTTTTGTATAGGTCTCGTATGCATTTTCATTTGGTCATTAAATATTAGCATTTACAGTAATATTTTTGGCTTAAAAGCGTATTAATATTTATCTTAATTTATCACGGAGTTTCATTAAAATTTATTAAATTTTCTCCAATGTTTTAATTTTTTCTATTTTTTTTGTAAAGTTCCCTGACAAGAAGGACATCATCTTTGATAAAAGTGATAATATCCTTTTTTGAGAACAGTGATATTTTCTTAGTTAACCATAAAGCAAACTCTGGTTGGGTACATTATATTTGATTAAACAGCTTTGATGGGCATTTGATAACATCACCCCCTCTTGACCTCTTCTGTTCTCCTTTCTTTTATGTTTGTCATCATGGTTTACCCTGATATCTTAAGACTTGTTTTAATTTAGAATGTATTGGACCAGTTGATACGTTTACTAAAGGCTGACTCAGGCTGGTTAGCACCAAGAAAAATGTAGTCATTTAGTTGGGTTTGACATTGACTGTCCTTTGCTGAATTTCCTAGTATGAGTTAGAGACCATTGGGTCCTTCGTGATGATTTCCTGAACCATGTAGATATTCACAGAGATGGCGTTGATTGTGTTTCTGGAATTATTTTTAAGTTTAAATATCCATTTATATATGTTGTTTGTCTCTTTGAATTTGCAATTGTTGCTGTAATGGCACTGTGCTGTTGGTTATTTTATATCTCTTTCAATTCTGTCTACTATGCTTTGAAGTTTCAGGGAGAGAGATTTAAGAGCTTTCATTACTATCAATTATGGATAATATGCTTGACTTTTATCTACCATTTCTATTTGATACATATCTCGATGTGTTGAGTTGCTTTAGGTGGCATCCAAAACCGAATCAAACAAAAATGCAGGGAATGCAATACTATATGAATGTGTTGCAACTATTATGGGCATTGAAGCTAATAGTGGGCTACGTGTGCTTGCTATCAATATTTTGGGAAGATTTTTGTCAAATCGCGACAACAATATCAGGTCAGTTTTCTTTGGTTATTTGATCAGAAGGCATAATAGGCAGTTCTGGCTGTTTTCTTTCTGACTGAAATGCTGGTGCAGTCCACCAGTACATGCATTTACTGGCTTACCTTTGCCACCAGATACACATCCTCTAGTTTGCTTTAGTTTATACATCAAGACCTTGAGAGAAAATTGTCAGCTCTGCTCTAATTTGTAGAACAGGTTTCAGTTAGATGATGTTTTTCTTTTTCTGTTATTTTTCTGAATGCAGCCCTTGCATTAATACTCAAAATTGATTATTTCAGATGAATCAGTGATATTGTGTTTTACTTTCTACGAAATAGTCATTTTGCTATTTTCAATTTTCTGTTGGTTTTAATTTGGAAATTATTATTTTATATTAATTAATATGAGTATTTTCTTATAATGTTGCATGAGCTGTTGTATTTTGATAGTTCCATTGGATGCCATATCTTGCTCTCCATTGTTTACCAAACTCTGAATTTAATTTCTTCTTATAAACACATGCTTTTCTGCATTGCTCGCTTCTGTTAGTTGTTTTATTTTCATTTTTCTTTGACCGAATGTTGGTTGTTGTAATTTTGTGAAGATCTTCATTTTGAAATGTAGAGTATTTATGTCATGATAATGGTCTAGCCTTTAACTCTCTTAGAAAATTGACCCAGCGTTCTTTGCTGTCAGATTTGTTGCATTAAACATGTTGATGAAGGCTATTGCAGTAGATTCTCAAGCAGTACAGAGGCACCGAGCAACAATTCTAGAGTGTGTAAAGGTAGCCTCACGGTCAACAAGAACTTGTATTTGGAACTAAGATCTAGTCATAAGACAGTTTCTGATATGAGAAATCCGGTCAGATGAAATAATTTTGCTTCCCTCAAACTGCACTATTTCCTGAAATAAAGCTGCTCATTTCCAGAAAACTACAAGCCTACTTTTGCTTCTGTCAGTTTTATTTGAAGACTGCTTTTACGGCCATGTAGTTTTTTCCAGGAATTAATTTAAAAGTTAAGTGTCTGTATATCTTTTACCATCTAATCCTGCTTTTCTTTATTTTTTATTCTGTTTTTTCATTTTTTGCAGTTGTTGTTTAACTGAAAGTAGTTGTAGTGGAAATTGCAAACTATTGCTGTGCTCTATAGCTATATGTTTCTTGATTTTGTGTTTCCAAATCGTTGGTCCCACTGTGAGCATTAACTATTGTATATTAAAATTTCATTTGATGGCCACTGATGTAGACCTTTATGATTTCTATCATCAATCAGCTTACTTTTGGGTTGATGCTCAATTTGCAATGGTTTAGATGTTCTAGATTGTGGTGGATCCATAAAACTATGCAGATTTTGTGGTGGATGATTTTGTAGATTTAGAACAAGGCATTTGAATATTGTCTGTCTCGGCACTTGTACTTTCACATGAAATATATATCCAATGGATACACATTTCATTTATGAAATATTTTGCTAGATTATCTGATTTAGTTGAGGAAAACAGTGAAACTTAGCATTTGTTCTGCGAAGTCATTAAATGAGGAAAATAGTATGCATTACTATTTATGTGCACTGGAGTGAGTTTATCTTGAGCTTTGAGCCTGAGTATGTTAATTCAAGGAGATGGTTTCACATCCTTATGAATTACTATCTTCATTTTCTCATTTATGGTTGGGGGAAAACTTGTAAATTATAATTAGTTTACTAATATGTTTCACTTGATTTTCCCCCCCTTTTCTCCTACACCTTTAGGATTCGGATGCTTCAATTAGGAAGAGGGCCCTTGAGCTTGTTTTCCTTCTAGTGAATGAGAGCAATGTGAAGCCGTTGACAAAAGAGCTTATTGAGTATCTGGAAGTAAGCGATCCAGAGTTTAAGGGGGACCTTACTGAAAAAATTTGCTTGATTGTTGAAAAGTAAGTACAAAAATTCAGTGCTTTGTGAAATGAATATTTTTCACAATGTAACAAACTGTTTACATGGCTATACAATTGCATTTTTATCAGCTTTACTGCATATCAGAGTTCGTGCGTGATATGTGTTACATTTATCTCTAGTTTGTCCTTTTACATTTAGCATAACATTCTTCTAGTAATTGTGCCCTTTCATTTGCATAACTGACATGTTTTCTTGGGCCAGAGATAACTGCATTTTTCATGTTATAACTTCCTTTGATTTCTTGCTTTTCAAGCTGAGGCAAAAAGCAAATTAGACATTCTGTGTGCTTTTCTATGAAGTCCATTGTTCAGTATTCACCTAAGGCACATCTCATACATCTCCTTTCCAAATCACATGATTTGTTTAATGACGATTTCCATTCCGGATCTAGTGGCAAAATTTATTTGCAGAGGTTGCGGTATTCAGCAGAATATATTGTTTTCTTGAGGATTTTACTCCTGATTTATGCTTGTATGACAAGTGGTTTTGGTGCTAAAACATGTACTGAATACTTCTTGACCTCAGGCAGATAATTTGAGGTTTTGACTGCTCATGACATGTGGTTTTGGTCTACAGATTGGTTCCTTATGTTCTTGTTGAGTATCCCCTACTATAAATTTGTAACGCCATCAGTTCTGGGGCCGGAATAAAATGGAGACTCTGACAGCAGAAATTTGCTCTTACCTCACACTCCATAGAGAGATTGCTTTTCGTTAGTGTTGGAGCATCACTTTTATTGATTGGTAGGGAGTGCTGAACCATATTGCTATAAATGGCTGCTATATCGTCTTGAGGGAAGCTGAAACTGTTTATCATGTGTTCATCAAGTGCTTCACATTCGTGCACTAGGGTGGTTTCTTGTGGAACTTGTTATGAGCATTATATATAAAATTTGATTGATATTCTATTCCAGTCTGGGAATTGTACTCTAACACAGTGAAAAACTTCCTATTTTGCTGGTTGTGTCAGAAGAGTAGAATGAAGTAGAGATTTGAGATCATAAAATCGTCTGAAGTCTTTTAGGGAGCAAAAAGCATGCTGCTTCATTTGAATTGATGATTTAATTGATTTTTTTAAAGTTCTGGTTTGCTTGTTAAATTATTTTTGACCATCCATTTCTGTTGCTTATCATGTGAAATAGTAGTGTATCTTCTTGTAATTTTTTTTACATGAAAAAATGGTTCGTAGGTATGATGTTTGGACTTCATTTGTCTTATTCATATTTGGGTAATAAATAATTACAAAAAATGGGTACACCGTTAGCTTTGGCTTCATCTGGTAAGGATCTAGTTTTACATATACAGAATCCAATTTTATTCTGCATTTTACAGTTTCCTCGTGAATTTATTGATTCTATTTGAGGTTGTCATCTCTCTCCAGGTTTTCTCCAGACAAATTGTGGTATATTGATCAGATGCTCAAGGTTCTCTCTGAGGTAAGCACTGCTGCCATTGCATCTCCTTGGCTCAGTTTTCTTGACAAGTCTTGATGAATTTATATGTGAGAACCTACTGCTGAGAATTCGAATATAGTATCAGTATAAACTTCCATTTTCCAAAGCTTATTGACCTCTTTTAAAAGGTGAAAATACGATCTAGGGACCATATTTTTTGTCTATTCATGTTTATTGTGAATCTGCCGTGTTCTAATCTAATTTGCCATTTTCCTGCTTTTAAATGCTGAAAATTGTCAACTGTGGAAAGGTCCAGGTGCACAATCCATTCAATTAAGATATATTATTGTATCCATGGTAATTGTACAATTATTGGATTATGGGTAACTAATGAGGCAAGGATCTTAAACATATTTTCAATTGCTTTTCTTTCGTAATGTTTCTCGAAGGATATATTGCATACAACTAGTTAAATTGATGTGTAGGGATGGATGAGTGTTGATTTATCTCCACGGAAATCAAGGTTCCATAGAATTGTGTCTTTGGATATCTCTATGATCCCTGAATGCCAATCCAAAAGGGAAAATTCTATTGGCTTGTTCTTTGTAACAAGTCTATCCATGCGTTATGGGGCAAAATGTTGGCCTTCTTGAGACATGGTGTGTGTAGGATGAATATGGCTGAAATTAGGATGCTAAGACGGAGGACTGACATGACAAGGAATGTCAGAATTAGAAATGAATGCATCTGTGGGAAGTTAGGGTGCCATCAATAGCTACTGAGATGGAGCAAATAGACTAGGTTGGTTTTCTGATGTGCTCTGCAGTGTGGACTGTAGGCCAAGATTTTACCCTGAGTTTGTCCTGCCGAAGGCTCTAAGTTGGAAGGGGAAGGCTGAAAATGACATGGTGGAGTTGGTGAATAAAGTCCTATGGATGTAGATGGAGACACATTACATTAATTCCACCTTGCCACTGCTGAATCAAGAAAACAGTCCTTTTCCAGCAATAGGATTTTGAAAACTGAATGGGAAGTACCAATTGCAATATCTATAGTCCAGACTGACTCATGTTTGACAGCAGCCCACTGCCCCCTGTATATAAACTTGCCAGTCCTGGGTAATCAAGAAAAGGCATGTTGCTGCTCTTATGTTTTACTCCATGTGTTTCTCATCATATTTGAAGATTGGATGAACTTAGGGTTTGGATTAAGTACAATGTTAATATTTATCATTGTTTTGTTTCCATCAGTTTGAGACCTCGGAGCTAAAATCTGTTAGCAATTTAGTATTAAAAACGAAAGGAAAGCACATAACTTGTCTTACATAGATATCCATTTTATTCCTGAAGTTTCTTCATTCTCTTGCCCTGGTTTAATCTTACAAGGCATTTGATTCCTCTCAGCTTTTCATTTTGTTTTATAGGCTGGCAATCATGTAAAAGATGATGTGTGGCATGCCCTTATAGTTGTGATCAGCAATGCTTCAGAGCTTCATGGATACACTGTGAGATCCTTATACAGGGCGCTCCAAACTGCAGGTGAACAGGTACTGATTAACCATGATTAAGCAATAGTTCACAAGATTTTTGTTCTTCCTTTTTTTTTTTAAAGGTTTTGGGCCTTAAATATGCAGGAAAGTCTCTTTCGAGTGGCAGTCTGGTGCATTGGGGAGTATGGTGAAAAGCTGGTTAACAAAATTGGTGTGCTTGATGGAGAAGAGCCAATGACTGTAATTATGTTATCTTTAGAAGCATTCTGTTTAATTATGCTATCTTTAGAAGCAATTTGTTTAATTATATTAACTTTAGAAGCAATCTGTTTATGAATTTTTTGTTAATTCAATGGCTGCTTTTGGTTGCCTGATATGATTTTAGTATAAAAGAGGCAAGTTAAAAAAGTATTCATCCACCATTTCTTTTGCCTGTTAAGAAAAATGTTCTGGTGATAATTACCAAGAGTCAGGTTATTCATGGACCAATTACAAATGGTGGTACTCTGGTTTTGATAATGGGTCATATTTTGAGTTATTCAGGTATCTTTTTTTGTTATTTTATTTTCATTGACTTAATTAGTAATAGTGCATTGTGATTCACTCTCCTTGCCGTTGTTGTTGTTGTTAATAGTGCATTGTGAGTCACTCTCTTCATCATTGGTGATGTTGTCATCATCATCATCATCATTTACGCCTTATCTCAAACCATTGGGGGTTAGCTTCAGAATCTTGTTTTTCTTTTCGACTCATGGAGGACATAATATGACTGGAATTTCTCATAAAAAATTGCTTCAGGAAAACAATGTTAGACTTAGATAAAACTTATGCTTCAGTAATCTCCTCCACACCCCCCCACGGAGACATCTTCTCTTTTGCACCTGAAGAAGACCACCCACCCCTGCAGAAACAGTGCCAGGGGGTTCCAGTACTCCGAAAAGAGATGCTTTCCACTGTTTTGCTGGTTTTGTTTTATTTCTGTATGATTCATTTTGTGATAATGACCCTGCACAACCTGTCTGCTGGTTTGGTTTTATTTCATTTTGTGATAATGAAAGAGCACAACCTTGGTTCTGATGGTTTTGTTTTATTTCTGTATGATTCATTTAGTTCGTGACAATGAAAGTGCATGACCAACACAAAACCTGTATTGCAGGTGACAGAATCTGATGCTGTAGATGTTGTAGAGAGTGCTCTGAAATGCCACACATCAGATATCACAACACAAGCCATGTCTCTGATTGCTCTTTTAAAGCTCTCATCTCGTTTTCCACCATACTCACAGTAAGTTTGGTTTTCTTTTTCAGTTGATGAATATCTGCTGTCATTTCTAGTTGTGTTTTTGGAAAGACTTGTCAGTTATCTTTCATGTCCAGTGAGTGGAACCTTAACTTATCACAAAATTCTCGATGCTTAATGTTTTATTTTCCGGATGAGTGAATATATCTCATTTGATAGTCAAAGTAAGATCCATACATTTCTTCCTTCTTAAACTGACCCTTATTTGAAGATGGGAGCCTTTATCAAAACATAAGAGATCCTGATTTGAAGATGGGTGCCATTATCAAAACATAAGAAACAGACCATGTTGCTTATGTTTGTTAACTGGCCTTTTTCCTGGTGGGAATCTCGAGATAAGAATCTACAACTAATCAGAAAGTAATGGAGCTATGCCTTTTAGAAAGAAAATGGCTGCCACCTCCACAGAGTCACAGATTCAGAGAAGAGGTTCAATCTCCCATTGTCCATCTTTCAGGGTTGTTGGCAATTAGTTTAAAGGTGACGTTGAAATGAAGCAATGTTGGTGTTCAGATATATCGTGATTGTTAAACTAAGTCTGGGAAAAAATATGGTGACTCAGCATTCGATGATAAAGTCCATGGGACGAGCATAGCTGAAATGAAAAGTTAAGATGAATTGTGGCAGAAATAAGAATAAATGCACATAAGGGTATGTTTGGTTTGGTGTAAAAGACTAGGAAAAGATACGTCCCCTTCCCCTCCCTCTTTATTTGCTGTGATGTTTGCTTACTACTAATTAGCCAACCACACTTAGGTGGGAAACGGCTTTTAATGATGATAATGATTTACTTGTAATTATCCTTAACAACCCTATTGGTCCTATCCTACATCATTGCCTATTTTTCCCCTAAGAAAGTTTGTCTATTTCTGTTTTATCCACTTTATAATTGTCATCATCCCTTATGCTACTGACATCATTTTCCTCCCCTTTTCCATGTTTTCCATTTTCCTACCCTTTTACTACATACCAAACTGACCCTAAGGGAATTTAGGGTTGGCAGCAACGGTAGAAGTCGAGGGAATTTAAGATTTGTGGCTTGGTTATGTGCATTGTAGGCCTTGAACTAGACCAATTAGAAGCAATGTGTGTCAGGTCAGAGGTTAAGAGGGGCAAGGAAGGCCCAAAAGGGGGCAGATGTGGGGAATAAAGACTTGAAGACCTATGGCTTCAATAGAGAATCATGATAGGGCTGAATTGTATGGCAGGATTCATGTAGCTGACCAATTATGTTGGATAAGGCTTCCATGACATGATGGTGGCCAAGGTGACAATGATTATTATTACAATTGTTGGTGAATGACATTTCATGTGTCTTGTTAACGCAGCACTCTTCAGTTTTTTCATCAGCTGAATAGCTATATGCTATTACAGTATACTAGTTCACACTTCTCTGTGAATGATTCATGTGTTTTTTCTTTAATTGTTTCTGCAGGAGGATAAGAGAGCTAGTAATTCAACAGAAAGGAAGCCTGGTTCTGGAGTTGCAGCAAAGATCCCTTGAATTCAATTCTATTATTCAGAAGCATGAAAATATCAAGTCAGTATTGGATCTTTCTAGCAATTGTTTTTATTCTTGATGCCTCTTGATGTAATTTTTTTTTTTTACTGACTGCTGTTAGAAATTGTCCAGACCTGCTCTGGTCGAACGAATGCCTGTTCTTGATGAGGCAGCTTATATTGGAAAGAGGGCCAACTCTTCAACAGCAACCCTATCAACTGAGAAAATAAGCAAATCAGTGGCTTCAAAAGCTTCGCTTAATCTTCCAAATGGAGTGTCCAAGGCTCCTGCAGCTCCACTTGTGGATCTACTTGACCTGAGTTCTGATGATGCCCCTGCACCCAGTTCTTCTGGGGGTGATTTTCTGCAGGATTTGTTAGGTGTAGGCTTGACACCAAATCCTCCAATAGCAGGTCCTTTCTGCCTGTCTTGTTGTCAAATTCTTCCCCTCCTGTTCCTTTGGCAGGCTTTACTTGGTATAAATCTTAGATGATTGTTCTCGTGCTTGTGGTGGTTTTCTTTTTAGTTGTGCAATTTTCCTGTGACTTGATCTGTATGCTTGTAAAGAAGCAAGTATGGTAGGCGTAAGTTGTTCCTCTTCATTTCATGTCTTCATATTTTGTATGCTACTTAGTGATCCTTTTGATTGTTATACTTCTGTTTTGGATGCTTTTGGACCTTTACTATGATATAAGATAAGGCTCTGGCTTTTGGTTTCAAATAAGTGAACAAGCCCCGTGGTGTTTGTTGTTATTGCTACTTGTGCTGTTTTTATGTTTTAAAAAGAGATATTTCAAATGTATGACCTGTGTTTAGAGAAGAGATGTTCAATGCCACTAGTGTATATGTGTCATGAGTAGGACTAGGTGCTAGAGTTAGGAGAGAGTTTTGGTGGATGCAGTATTGGAGGAACCTATGAGGGATGCATTTTGAGTTTTCTATATTATATTATTCTTGCATTTGCAAATATCATATAATGGAATTCATCAATACCTTGGGATAGAGATATATATTGCCATCTTCAAGGATATATCAAATATCCATGCAATGATATCTATGTTTAGGATAATATGGAAGCACCAGGAAAAGAATGGAGATTTTATCAAAATTTCAAGAGATGTTTACGGTTACATGATACATATTTTGAGGACAAACAGCATAGAAAAAAATATTATGTATGCTAAGTTGCCTTTGCATGCTGCCAAAATTTTGCATGTGATAGAAATAATTTAGATGATGCATCAGGAACGATTTTGGATATACAGTAAATAATTAATATTTATGTATTAACATTATCAATATATCACATAACTTTTTCACTCATAGTTCAAGATCGACAAGAACAGTGCAAGAGGATCCATGTAGCTAGCTCCACTTAGGTGGGAAACAGCTTATAATGATAACAATATTATGGGATATCTTACAGGGGTACTTTCGCATCCCTTCATCATATACCAGTTTGCAAAATAGATTTGTTGTGATATTTGGGGGATATTGGAGATGCCACAAATAGTAGCACATTATAGCTATCGGTAAACATTTGAAACTTGGAAGAGGGGACTGCAAACTGATGTAGAATGAAATCACTTTGATACTAAATTGATGTAGAACAAGATACTCTGATTTAAAATGGAAGAGTGGAAGACTTCAGATGTAAGATATCGACCTTCTCAAGGGAAGGGATAGAATAATTTAGGGGAAGAATTAATCAGGAAAAGAGGAATTATGCAGAGAAAAGAGGAAAAGACGAGAAGAAGCAAAGTACTTGTGTTTTTGATCAACCAGACTAAACCATGAACTGTGTGAACTGCATGAATCCTGTTATGCCATTCCTGTCTATCTTGAGCCTTGTCTAGCTTTTTTATGTTGTTAACTAGTGTTGTTCTTGGTTTCCATCGCACTACTAGTTAGTAGGATGATGAGAATATGCCTACGTGGTTTGCCACTGCAGTGAAGGCCTACGATTTTACTGATCATAGTAAGTTGATTCAAGTTGAAGGCCCTAAGATAAGAAGGGGAAGGCTTGAAAGGACATGAATAGATGTAGTGAATAATGACTTGAGGATCTTTTTGGATGAAGAAATGGTATAGTATGGAGTACAAAGGAATAGAATGATTCCTATAATTCCCCTCATTTTGATTATCACTTCAATGATTATGTTTCTTATTAGTAAAGGTGACTGATTTACGAGTTTTTGATTTCTAATATCCTCATACTTTGGGGGTCCGTATTTTATCATATTAACAATTGCCACATCCTAATTGGTGGAAATGAATCTCTCAAGACGAAATGAATCTTTCAAGACCTGGCAGACAGATATTATTATTTTTATTATTTTCTGCTTGCTGGTTCATGTGATTGAGGTTAGCCTATTTTCTGCTTGGTGTGAGTTCTTTCCCTGGAACAGGACATTGCATCATCTAAATTTCTGCAACATTGTCTATCACTAATTTGTATCTGCTTGTTTTTCTGTTGGCAGTTATATCACATTGTTTATAGCTAATTCGTGTCTGCTTGTCATTTTCGTGCTAGCACTTATTGAAGTGTTTCCAGAGACATTTCTCTCTTTGTTCTTCATGGTTGAATTTGTTTCTTATTTTTAGTTCAAAATGATTGGTATTTTTATTCTTTTTCGTTTTCTTTTTTTAAACTTTTTATAATTCAAGCACTATATATTGATATTTGTTATAATCTTTTTCTTAAGGTACGAGCCAGGCTCCAACAGGTGGGGCAGATATACTTTTAGATCTTCTTTCAATAGGAACAACTCCTGTGCAAAATGACCTATCATCAAATAACGTATTGTCATCCAGCAAAGACAACATGCCAGCAGCATCTCCCTTGGATGCATTGTCGTCACTTTCCTCTCCAGTTTCATCCAGTGCATCTCAAATACCAAGACTTGATCCTGTGAAAAATAGTGTTAGTCCAACAACAGTCACCAAACCTGTTGCAGCTTCTGCTCCTGTAATGGATCTGTTGGATGGCTTCTCCTCAATTTTATCAATGCCCGGTAATTAAATCTTGTAGTTCTCTGCTTGTCTTTAGAATTTTCAATACCATTTCGATTCCTTTAGTTATGAAAATTTTATTGAAAATTGTGATTTTTCTCCTCTTTCGTTTTTCTTGGGCCTTTCAGGAGAAAGCAATCAACATTATCCATCTATTGTTGCATTTGAGAGTAATTCGTTAAAGATTACATTCAGCTTCTCAAAGCAGCCAGAAAAGCCACAAATTACACTGATTGAGGCTACTTTTACAAACAAGTCATCCAATATTTACACAGATTTCATTTTTCAGGCAGCTGTTCCAAAGGTAATCCCAAATGATCCTTATCCTATGGACATCCCCCTTCATTGAACAATTCAATATTTACCAGCAAAGTTGTTTTTATGCCCAATTCATATTTCCACGAGTTTATCTGTTTGATTCTGAATAAACTTATACTTGATTTGCTTTCTTTTGATAGGAAATTAATTTCATTAAAAGAAGGAATTATTTAAAATTGCTCACAAGGAAACCCAACAAAATGACTGTTTACTTAATCTCAGTTCAATAGTTTATCAGAATGAACATACTGATTATTGAGAAGGGTGTTGGTCAAAGAATTTTGCTGAGTATATAAACTAGTAGTGTGGTTTCAGACTTTCATTTGGTTGTTGGTTGCAAATCAAACTTGAAAGGGGATTTGAGAACACAGGCGTAAAACAGTTGTTCCTTATCTGGTACAATGCGGTGTAATTAAGGAAGAATTCCACAGGATGATTTATCAAAACTGGGGATACTGAAATTGATTGTCAAGATGAGGAAGGACAAAATCAAGGCCCATATAACACAAATTTCTGTGGCTTATTAATCTTGAAAAATGTTTATAAAATAGTAAAGCAATATCCTGAAGAGTGCTGAAGAGGCAACAAACAAAGAAAGCAACTGTGCCATCTATCTCATGTGGCATTTTCTGAAGGATATGAAGGAACATGATAATGATGCCCTTTGGCCAGAATGCTTGGCTCTAGGGGTGCAACTCGGGTCAGGTTAATTTGGGTTTTCGTAAACCCTAAGTCTATTTCTAAAACCTCAACCCTAATCTTAACCCTAACCTTTTTATTTGGGTTAAGCTTTGGATTGAACTTTGGGCTGAGCTTTTATTCTACCTATGATTTTCAAATCAAACTTTTTTATAATTTGTATTTTATTTCAGTAAAGCTTCAAATCATCAACACATAATCAGTTAAACTAGCATGTAATTAAAAAATAATGTCAACATATCTCCAAAAAATATATGATATAAAGTAGAGAAATCAAATGTTACATTGTCAGTTTATAACTTTATAAATATTCCGAGAACATAACAAATTTTTATAGCAAATTTTATTTTAAAAAACTAAATATAAAAAGTAAATTTTACATAAACAATATTCTATTAGAGATGGACATAAAATTATATTAATGCAATAAATTTTCAAAAATCATGTCAAGGTATAAGCTTTATTTACAAGAACTTATACTAAGGGATATATATAGTAAATTCAGGTTGGGTTTCATCAAACCCTAACCCTAACCCTATTAAAAATCGGGTTAGATTAAACCTGGTATGAAAATCTCGGCTTTTCAAAAAGCTTGGCTCCATTCTCGAATGCCCATTGTTAGGGGAAGCACACTGGTCATTCTGATGGTGGCAGTCTGGCCCTACAATTAGCATTATGGCTCTTGGTTTGCTTCTTGACATTCACTCTTACTGTTCCTTGTCTCCAATTGTTGTCTTCCCTCTGCCATCAAGTCAAAGATGTTCAACTATGCCATAAATCCTGGTACTGATGGGGCATGTTAAACTGAACTCTTAAAATACCAGAATAATTAAATCTCTTAAAGCGCTCTTATAAATTCTACTGCCAAAAGTCTCAAAAAAAAAAAAAAAAAGTGGTTACAATGATTGGCGACCTGGGCCCTTTAGCTGGGCTGGGATTAGCAAGATAGCAGCGGCTTTAGTTTGGCCTATTTCTTTTGTCAGAGTGTGTCCAAGAATTCAGTGATGACAAAGTTTCTGCCTTAAAGCCAAATCTGGCATTATTCCACTTGCTAATAGAGGGAAGCGCAGAAACTTTTTTGGCAGTTTCTGATGGTGGCTCTATTGTTTCAAAGGAGACATTGAATGTGTTCATCTCTGTTTCCTATGCCTTTCTCTCATTTTTACAGGAATTTGTATAGGATATCTTAGGCCTTCCGGTTTGCTGGGTTAGCCCACTTTTGCTTGCTGTATATAGTTGCATCCGTTGATGTTTTATATTTTACAGCAAATGCCCATTCATCAAAAGAATGTTAACTTTCTTTTAAGACAGTTTTCTCATTCCATAATCTTTTCCCCTTGTTATTTTCCCATTGCAATGTACTTTTCTAAGCGTGGGATATTGATCTTTTTAACATGCTTCCTTATTTCCAATATTTATATGCTTTCTTTCATAGTTTCTACAGCGTGTGGTGATGGTATCCTAATTTTTGTTACCACAGTTCATTCAATTACACCTAGATCCAGCTAGCAGTAATGTTCTTCCAGCCAGTGGTATTGGGACAATTACACAAAGTTTGAGCCTTAATAACAGTCAACATGGGCAGGTAATATGATTCATACCACTATCTTTGGTGGTTGTTGTTGGCTTTTTTTCGTAATTTTTTTTTCTGTGGATTTGGCTCCTCAACACAGTTCATGTTTTAGTTCTTTTCTTTATTTATTTTTGAAACTCATGACTTTGTTTAAACATATTTATTAGGAAGGTAGTTTTCTTTTCTTTCTTTTTTGGTAGGAATTTCTTTCAGTTACAATGTAGCTGGTAGATAGGCATTTTTTATGGCTGTAATTTTTTTCAAAATCTTTTTTAAGTATAATTCCTGTTGCAATGTGCTCAGCGTGTGTATTCATCGCATCTTTGCTATCATTTCCGGATGATTTCTTGTATTTAGTAGGCTTAACATTGAGGCAGTTATCAAAGCAAGTATGCACTGTTCTGTCATACTCGCTTTGAATAGATATTATCATTGTACTCCCTAAGACTCTGCTTTTGTTTGTGTTTTGGTAATTGGTCCTAGATTTTGTCCTCATCACCTGAACCACCAAAAGCGGAAATCATCCAGGCATTCATGGAAAGAATGTCCTCACTGCATATTTCTCCTTTTGCCTCCGGTCTGAAACAAAATGGACAAGCACAAATTTGGATTGAGCAACTTTCATCTAAACATCTGCTTTTATGCTGTTTGATGAGTCTAAATAATCATTTTCATCTCTCTGTTTTCTCATTAATTTGTCCTCAGTCAAACCATTGATCTTTGAATTTTTACTCACTAAGTCGCTAAATGTGCTCTTGAGCCTTCCTGCAGAGCCAACTACTGTGTCCATAAGAAGCCATCTTCTGATCTATACCAAAGTGCTTATCTGTTGACTGCAATAGTTCACTGCTGTTACACTCATCTGGTGAACATGTTGTTCACTGATTGGAAAGCATTTCCATGCTTTAGTGTATGGTGTTGGTCTAATGGCAATACTAGAATTTGCTTGTCTACTAAACTGTCAGAGAGTGATTGCATAGAACTCCAGAGCCTGGCTCCTTTTCATGAATTCTATGGCCAACACTTATCTCAATCTCTCCAGTCGTATATGTTATTCAACTAAAGTATTGATCATTTTCAGTATTACAGACTTGCTGATCTGAACATCTCTTTTCTGGTCCCATTGTTGCTAAGTTGCTGTCTTCTGTTCTATTTGGGTCCAGACAACTTTGATTCACTCCGTAGAATCTAAGGCTTCTGTTGATTGTCCCACTTTTGCATGTACTTCTTCCCATTGTCAATAACAACTGTTGGCCCCAAGCAACATCTCCAATGGGCATGTTTCTGTATGCACAAATTTACATTCTCACATGTCTGCACTCACGCAGACATACAAGTTGGTAAGAACACAACTGAACTCCTTTATCTTTGCATTTCAGAAAGCCCTTGCAATGCGTATACGGCTAGGATACAAAGTAAACAACCAAGATGTGCTTGAGCAAGGGCAGATCAACAATTTTCCACCTGGTTTGTAGAGGTGAAGACGCTTTTTCGAGGTTAATTTGGCAATTAGGCATTTTCATGTGCTACTGGAGAAGCACATCTATGCTGATTTGGACCTGTGCAACGTGTATATCTATTATCAATTCGATTCGTTGCAGCAGTCATTGGCATTAACGTGTATGAGTCAATTTCAGCACCCATCAGGTGCCTTGGCTTTGTGGCTTATGTACATTATATGTTGCATAGAGTAGCAGGAGCGGATTTTTCTTGAGGGAGAGAGCTTTTCATCAGACGATATCCTGAGGTTGCTGTTAGTTTTTTGTTTTGATCATTTGATATTTCATGGGGGCTGTTCGGATGACGGGAGTTTAGATTACGATTCTTGTTGCTAGAAGTGAAAGGAAACAAGAACTTGATGCCACTTTATTCTTAATTTTCCTTTCCAAGATGATCTGTCTTTGTGGGAGTTATGATTCTCCATTGTAGAAATTCAGTTTCTTGAAGTTTCAAAATTTCTGAAGCTTCCAGAATGGCTATTGAGTTTTATTTTATATCACTAGCTGGCAATTGTACAACAGAGACATTGCGCAATCCTTTCTAGTACCTGGTCTGTCTTGCCTCGATTTGGGATCTACCTGAATTCTTGGTTCTGTGAGTTGTGATCAATGGATTGTATGATGAGACAGAGCACTTTGTTCTCATGCAGAGAGAATGAGAGAGACAAGCAACCTTTTTGGTTTTGCACTGGAGCGTTGACTTGCTCCCTACCACTCAAATTGCAATTTTATGCAAAAGCCACATCAGAAGGGGGATTTGCAATCTGTTTAAAGTTCTTAAAAAAAGAGTAGTATCGAAATTGCAACCACTAATTGACAGATCATCAGTAGGAAAAAAAGGAGAAACAATTGCCCGCATTGAGACGGAAAAACCACGTCACTAAGTTTTTCATTATTATTATTATATATATGTATATTTTCACTTAAAATATCTATCTATTTTGTCCATTTTATCTTCAATCATCACCTCATGTCCTATTCCATCATTTACTCTATTTTCCTCTCCTGCTTTTCTTTCCACTTTTTCATCTTTGCCTTTTTTTAAAAAGAATATATAAAAAGATGCTGGGTTATTTCCTTCCTCGTTTTTCCTTAGAGAAGTTCCAAATGAATCGACCCACAGTCAAAACATTATATTAAATATTAAAAAAAAAAAAAAACACTATCAAGTGCTAATATGTTAGGGTCTTCGTGTTGGCCATAGTTTCATGACGCTCGGTGAAATTATGGGAAGAACTCGTACCATCTGCAGTGGGAATTTCTTCCGCTTGACCTCACCCGGTCACGCTGCCTCAGAATATTTGGACTTTGGATTTCTTCAAAACCAAACCAGAGAGAATTGCCAAGTCAATACTCTCGTTTTCATATGGAATCGCGGAGTCAATTCATTCGTTCTTATAAGGGAGAATATAGGAGGAGAGAGCATTGCGGAGATAGCTGAACAGCGCTGTGAAAGGACAGGAAGAGAATGGGTAGTAGGCTTCACGATGCAGCTTTAGTAGGAGACGTTGCAACCTTGGAAGAAGATGATCTCATCCTTGATAGAATTACTGCCGGATGTAGCGAGCAACTAACAAATCCCTTGCACATAGCAGCTTTACATGGGCATGTGGACTTTGTAAGGGAGGTCCTACGTCGAGGTCCTACGTCGGAGGCCGGAATTTGCCTACGAATTCAACTCCCAAGGATTTTCGCCTTTGCATTTAGCATCGGCAAAGAGCCACTTAGAGATGGTGAAGGAGCTCTTGAAGATAGACTCCAGCATGTGTCTTGCTAGTGAAAGAGATGGGTGGATTCCTCTGCATTTGGTCGCCAGGAATGGCTGAGTTGAGGTTTTGAAGGAGTTGGTTGTTGCGAAACCCGTGTCGACTGTGGTATTGTCAGAGAGTGGGGAGACCGCCCTCCATCTTTGTGTGAAGCACAAGCATTTCGATGCTCTGAAGTTGTTGGTGGAGTTGGCTGGTGACGCTGGTGTGGTGAACATGAAGGACGCTGAAGACAACACAATTCTCCATCTGGCTGCAGCCACGAAGCAAATCAAGGTATGCAACTTCTTCTCATTCTAGATTTCTTTCACAACCCAATCGTAAATATAAGTAAATCACCGTCTCCACGAATTCATTTCCTTGTAATGAGATTCAACGTCTCAACTTTGTAGATGGTTTGAGTATTTGGTGTCAAATAGCCAAGTGGAAGTAAACGCCTTAAACACCAACGACTTGACAGCTTCGGACATGCTACTGCAAGATTCTGTTGCACACACCCACAAGGAACTAGAACAAATCCTTGAACAGGTGAGAGCTAAGAGTGGAAAAGAAAACCATCCTCCACAGCAGCAGCAGGAAGACAACCAAGTGGCTGGATGAGACGAAGAGCACGATACTGATGGTGGCTGTATTGATCGCCACGGCTACTTTCCAAGCGGGCCTCAATCCTCCCGGCAGTTTCTGGCAAGAAAATAAAGACGATGGGACGGATAAACAGTAGCAGGGCAGTCAATTTTGAGCACCCGATATCCAATCATGTATAGACTATTCATGTGTATCAATTCACTGGGATTTCTTGCATCTCAGCTCATCATCTTACTGATGATTAGTGGATTTCATCTCCATGGGAAGTCAGTGATGTGGGTCTTCACCGTCGTAATGTGGGTTGCTGTGTCGTCGATGGGGGCCACTTACACATGGAATGATTGTCATCCTCTCCAATGATGTTTATCATCTGTGGTTGGTGATTGTGTTCTTTGGGTGGGTGGCAGCTCTTCCCCTGTTATTGACAGGGCATCTCTCCCGCCTAGCCTTGCGCCACTTCATGAATTCTCCAATCCTGAAGAATAAAAGCTGTCTGCGTCGTCCAACGAACAGGAGAATTCGGGAGTTGCCTTGAGCATTCATCAACGTCTCTCTTTTCTGGATTCATTGCCGCTGTCGTTTCATCTTATTTCTTTTACTTCTGTAGATGTAACTCATTATCCTTGCCGGGATATTCTGCTGCCATGTCATTGCCATGTTACCTTATCAAGAGCGAATTTTTCTTGAGTGATAGAGAGCTCATCGTGATATATATATATATATATATAGGACTTCAATTTAATACAAAGCTTCGCACTGAAGCTTATTGTGCGAAGCTTCATCTTGCCGTTCAATTGATGCTCCTTATCTGAGCCGTCCAGCACACGTGTCGATTGAAAACGAAAAACCCATCGCGTCTTTTTTGTTTTCGCCCTTGCCCTCGCAGACGCGCTCGCAGCTTCTCCCTCGCTGACCGGAGACGATGCCCGCAGCGTGAAGCCGAAAGTCCCTTGCCGAAGATGAATGCTCGCATCACCGAAGTTGTCTCCCTCTCCGACCACAGACGACGCCCGCAGCATGATCCTGCCCGCCTATCCCAGCCACCCGCTGCACATAGTTGAATGTGTTTTCTTTGCAACAACTTCGTCCTTGTGGCGCCGAACCCAGACATAGCGATTTTGTTTGCTCTCACTCGCTCATCCCTTGCGCACCGTGCTGTCAAAGCTCTCGAGAAACATCAAAATCTTTTTTCCGTCCATGGTGATGATGGAATGACGTTGCCGTGAATTTGAGGGTCAAGAACAACAAATCGGCAATTGATGTGAAGTTTCCGACGTGCCCGACTCCTCCCAACCCTCTCTCTCTCTCGTCCGACTCCTCCCCTTAGAATTGAGTGCGTTTCTAAGTAATGACACCACTGTTTATTTTCATGGGAATGAGGGGAAGGATGAAGGCAGAGGACGATTTGTATCAGGCCGTTGCTGTGCATTCTTGTCTTGTGATTTTTATCAGGCAGCAGAGGATGATGCTCAGGATGCTGAGTGGAAATTATACACTTGAGACTTAATCTGGTTTGACAATCCTAAAGACCTGAGCATCCAAGTTGTTAATTCTTCACTTTTCAAGATTTGCACCGTAAGTTAATTTTTCCTCCAATCCTTCATGCTTGTTCAACATTCTCATGCAAATGGCTCGTCATTGGTAAAACTTATTAGTTTTTTCGGCCAAAAAAGGTGACATCATTTAATAATTCTAAACAGCGGGCATGGCAGTGGAAGAAGGCAATTGAGGGTCTTCAGAATCAGTAAACTCATGTCAAGTTTTTCAAGTTCTAAACTAATTTCTACTTACAAGGTTGCTGCACAAAGTACTTTTGATGAAGAGAGTCAAGTTGCAGTTGTGCAACATGGCACAGGAATTTGCTTACTCAAAGCTTACTATGTTGCAATATCTGATGGGAGTCAGGTTGCAGCGTCTTCAAAGCATATGATTTCATGATAAGGCTTAATGAGAAGCATGAATATGTGCCCTGTTTACCTTTGTGAGCTTGGTTCTACTTCACCAAGGTGTATACTTATTTTACAACAAAAATTTCTAATTATTGAATATCAGTTTATTGTTATAATGGTAAGAAACCATGTGATTTGCAAGGGCCATGGCTTCTTGGTTTCCTCTTGTTTGGCTTGGAGTGTTTGGTAATGAAAAGGAGCTATTGAATAGCTTATTGTTGTAATATATAAACATGCAATTTGCCAGGGAGAATGCACCTTCTTGTTGTAATAGATAAATAGGTGATTTGCTAAGGAGAATGCACCATCTTATTTTCATGACAATGGATGTTTTATAAATTTTTTGCCTTCCTCCAGTTCATTTATGTTATACTAGTGAATGCACATGGATTTGTTGATTTGGATGGGTCCCTGTATAGGGGGACAATGTAGCCTGCTGTTATGAATATAAGGTGCAGAATGTGCAGGCTTGAGTTCATTTGAAAGAACATCATAATTTACAATACGATGTGCAACACAATTTACAATTTCACAATACGATTTGTAATTTGGCCTTCCTTGATTAGAACATCATCTTCAAGACTTCGAGCTTTTTCTTTAGGGACTTCACTTCATAGATCAGCAACATGTTATTCTCATGGTGTTGCTTCACCCCCTCCCACATTGAATCTCTCTCCTCTGTCACTTTTGGCAACGTCCCCTTTGTCATTGTCTGATCCTTCATGCACTCCTACAAATTGTTCTAAAGCCGATTGATGTTCTCTTCCTTCTTTAGCATTTGTTCATCAAAACAACAGAAAGAACAAATGATGGAACTCCCTAACTTGCCAAATATTTACTCTAAAAGCATCTTGAATTGAGAAAACTAGCAACAATGCTATAATTGTATCATTTTTCATGAGAAATCATAAAAGTTAAAGCTGAGATAGAAATTGATAATGAGATGATATGATGTTTGGTGTAATATACTACTGAAGTTAGCGGCCATCTTGAAACTTAAAGCCTATTTTAAAAGGTTCTATCAGGTTAGCGGCCATCTTGAAACTTCCGCCACATCAAACACGTGCCACATTCTTGAATACTAACAATTTCAATGTCATGCAAGGGTTGCTGGAAGTGTAACAACATATCTCAAACATGTTCCCAAACATGTGTCATCTACTCAAGGTTGAGGTTTTCCATCATATACTCCCAAACATGTGTCATATCTCAAAATAATAGCTCCATTTTTAGTGCAAATATAAGGCAACATGCTCCATTCATCAAATGGTTAGCACTCCCCATTACAAAGTACTCTTCTCAAAGTCATGCTTACCATCTTGGCAACCACCTGCCTCACAAGCACTGGGTTTCTTGTTAAGTTGCTCTAGTCCACCTAAAGAACCTGTATAATGTAGAAAATAGGTCCACCTAAAGAACCTCTCGAGTGCATAATTTCCACTCAGCATCCTGAGCATCGTCCTCTGTTGCCTGATACAAATCACAAGACAAGAACATGAGCATCAATAAAATAATTGTTAGCCTGGAATTTAGAACAAGACTCTGCGTGGAGATTCCAAATAACTTCTTCCAAGAATTTCAGATCCCCTAAGTCACAAACCCATCCTGAGCAAGAACCGTAAATTAAAAGAGCCTTGAATCCAGAATTTACAGTTCCTACATCCCTAATTGTTGGAAAAAGTAGCTTTCGTGGATTTTGAAACTGTGGCATGGATGGACCTTCATTGTCTCTAGGTGATTTTGGTACCTTCGATGATGACTTCTTGACCTCTATGCATAACTTATCTAACATGCTAAGAAAATCCCGTATAATCACAAATAGGCACAAGCCTTCATCATTCCCCTCATTCCCATGAAAATAAACGGTGGTGTCATTGCTTAGAAATGCACTCGAATCTAGGGAGATTCGAATAAAAGAGAGGGTTGTTCTTTACCTCATGGGCCGATTTGCTTGGGGCGAGGAGTTGGGCGCATCGGAAACTTCACATCAGTTGTTGATTTGCTGTTCTTGACCATCAAATTCACAACAATGACATTCCACAGCAACGACATTCCATCATCATCGTGGATGGAAAAAAGAATTTAATGTTTCTCGGGAGCTTTGATAGCACGGTGAGCATCGCTGTGTCTGGGTTCGGCGCTACAAAGACGAAGCTGTTGTGAAGAAAACGTGTTCGGCTACGCTCAGCGGACAGCTAGGATAGGTGGGTAGGATCTTGCAGCGGACATTCATCTTTGGCACTGCGGGCGTCATCTGCGGTCCACGAGGGAGACAGCTTCGGTGCTATGGGCATTCATCTTTGGCACTACGGGTGTCATCTGCGGTTGGTGAGGGAGAAGCTGTGGGTGTGTCAGTGAGGGTGAGGGCGAAAACAAAAATGACACAATGGGTTTTTCATTTTCGATCGACACGTGGGCTGGACGACTAAGATAAGGAGCGCCGATCAAATGGCAAGATGAAGCTTCGCACGATGAGCTTCAGTACGCAGCTTTGTATTAAATCAAAGCCCATACATATATATATAAGACTTTGTTTTAATATCGGCGTTCGCATATGAGATAGTCAATGTGGAATCATCGTGTGTCGTTCGATTAGGAAGTAGTGATTCCAGCTGTCCGCCAATTTCCCACCTCGCACGAGACATACTCGCATTCCACTGTCACACAAATCAAATCACCCATGCTCGCCAAGAAAAACAGACCCATTCTCGCCCTCTCCCTCTCCCCTGCCGCCGCCGCCTCTCTTAGACTTGTCGTCCGCATACTCTCTCCAGTCTAATAGCTCCCCAGAACCACAGATCGAGCGCACCCCCACCCCCGCCCCTCTCTCTCTTGCGTCCGACGGCTCCTTAATCTACCTCTCTCGGCTGCCAAACGCCAACTCACCCACTCTCTCTCTCTCTCTCTCTCTCTCTCTCTCTCTCTCTCTCTCTCTCTCTCTCTCTCTCTCTCTCTCTCTCT
>JAYJMB010000001.1:471274-540633 GCA_036873735.1 Pouteria campechiana
GAAGAGACTTGAGACCACTACTACAGCTCGCAGGGACTCTTCCCATCTTCCCAGCCCACCTGTCACGGGAGTTCAACGTGACGAGCCTGCATGCTCAGACTCTTATCAGTCGTCATTTACAGGCTTCCCGATTCCTCCTCAGATTTCTCCGGGAGCCGTGGAGAGGGCTAGGAGAGACTTTACTGAGAGACGATTTGAGGATCAGTTAGAGGAGACTACGGCTCGTGCAGCTACTGAGCCGGCACGATCTGAGGCATCGGCTCCTGAGGCACCGTCGTCTGATACCGATGATGATCTTACAGGAGGAGTTGGCTCGTCTCCTCAGGCTCCTACAGAGGGTGCAGCCGTCCCGGAGGCTGGGGAGCAGACCGCGGATGTGCCTTCAGCTGCAGGAGAGGAGCATATTCACAGAGAGGATGCTCCCACTGACACAGGAGATAGATCGGATCCAGTAGCCGGAGGAGATGGTTCTGGCGTTCCAGACGCGACTGTCTCAGGGACAGAGGGACAAGTCACAGATGATCCGGCCACGGGTGAGGAGGCGTTGCCTACATAGGAGAGATCTACTCATGCAGAGGGTATACCGAGCACAGCAGCCGAGGCAGATCAGATCCCTTGCACGGAGGGTGGTGGAGGAGAGGCCGCTTCCGATAGTCCAGAGTATACGCCTCTGACTACTCCACCCGAGTATGCAGCAGAGGTACCTCCTGAGGCGGGGGCTTCACCAGAGTATACTCCACTGACTCCCCCACCAGAGGTTCATACGGAGAGAGATCCCAGCCCTGCACGTGATACATCTCCCACTATGCTAACTCAAGGGACTAGAGGCACCGGGGGTGTGCGGCAGAAGATTCGTAGCCGCAAATGAGTTTCGCGGCCTCGCGGGGCTCGAGTACCTTCTTCTTCTCCGGGGACTGAGGTTCCAGCCCCTCGTGTTCGACCTGTTGATAAGGGGAAGAGAGTTGCTTCTCAGGATACTACTCCTGATGCTTCTAGTTTCGAGAGACTTTCCCTTTATGGGAAAGTGCATGAGGCAAAGAGGGAAATTCTTGACATCCATCTCAAGATACTTTTCAGGGATATCATAGCCGCTCTTCAGACTGCATCGATTCCCGCAGCATTCCGTGGCTTGTTTGGAATGTTCAAGCCACGCATTGATGCGGCGACCATTTTGGGAGCTAATTTGGGAGCGATCGGCGGGCCGACTCTCCAACTTTGGAGATGAGTGGCAGTCGCTTGAGGAGGATGCCGCCCCACAGTTCCCCTGGGACCAGATTAATGAGACGCAGGCTGAGTGCTCTCGGGTTCAGGGAGAAGCACAGGAGAGATCAGCTCAGAGTGCCGCCAAGCTGCAGGAGTCTTCCTCTCGCTTAGCTGAGCTACCTGGTCTTGACAGAGAGATAGTTGACTTGGAGACTCAGCAGCGCCGCGCTTGGGATGAGTACCAGAGGCTTAGCACCCTTCTCAACCAAGCCAAGGAGAAACGACGATCTGCAGAGGAGGACGGTCGACGAGCAGCTACGGAGGCTAGCTCTTTACAGACAGAGGCGACGGCACTTTTTGGACGCTTCTCCGAGTTGTCTGCTATTTTGGACCGGCTACGGGCCAACCCGGTGGTGAATCCTGCAGCGCAGAGGGCTGCGGATCAGGCGGCTAGCCTGGCGATATCTCTGAAGGAGGAGGCCCTTGGATTCTTTAGAGCCGTTAGAGAGTCTCTGTAGTCACATTTTGTATCTGCTTTCTTGACTATCTTGTATTCATTTTGAGACCTTAGTGGATACTTCATGTTGCTCCCATCTTTGTTTCGTTTTAATACTTCTTTATGGATAGTCACGCTTAAGGTAACGTCCACTAGTGGGGAAATCACCTGTTCCGTCACATCCCACTAAACGGTAGGACCCATTTGCAAAAACTTATTGCACCACATATGGTCCTTCCCATTTAGATTCCCATTTTCCAAGCATTCGGCTTCCCATAATGACCTCTGGCTTCATTTTGAGCACTTTTAAATGGAGCACCGTTGTCACTTGTAATTTGGTACGGGACACCATAACGATAGATTATCGAGTGCTTGATTAACTCAATAACATCCTGCGCCCGAACCTTTTTAAGCGGGATTGCCTCAGCCCACTTTGAAAAAGAATCCGTGGCGGCAAAAAGATGCTCATGTCCCTTCGATGAAGGAGGGTTGATGGCTCCTATGACATCAAGTCCCCACCAAGCAAAGGGCCACGAGATGTTCGCCGGGCGCAACTCTTGCGGCGGCAAACGAGTAGCGTCCCCGTGAAACTGGCATTGCTGGCAAGCCCGGGCGTACTTAAAGGTTTCGTCTGCCATTGCTGGATCAGCAATTTCGGCTTTCCTTGTGGTAACCATTAAATATGTGTGAATTTTATCACCATAAAACGTGGTTTTGCATCCTCCAAGCTTGTTTTCCTTGTTTTCCCCTGAGACTTTGTCATCATTTTTCACCTTAATCTTGAAGTCCAAATGCTTGCATTTGTTATCATTTTGTGGAATCATCAAGGGTCCACCATCACTTTGTTGGTTGTGATG
Organism: Pouteria campechiana; assembly: GCA_036873735.1. Classification (NCBI taxonomy): domain Eukaryota; kingdom Viridiplantae; phylum Streptophyta; class Magnoliopsida; order Ericales; family Sapotaceae; genus Pouteria; species Pouteria campechiana. The sequence continues at coordinate 473,831 of JAYJMB010000001.1, forward strand.
TTGTTTTTACTTGTGCATTCCACATGTTTGATGAAATGCCAAAGTGACAATCTCATCACTTTCTTCACTAGTTGGCAACACTTGCATATCTAGTAGTGTAAGTACTCTTAGTACACTACCCTAATTAGGGGTTCAAATGTGAATGAGATACCCTACACTTCATTTTTTATGTAGGTTCCATCTCCCTTAATGTACTCATTCTTGAATGTGATCCAAGTCATTCTTTCACCTTATGCATAGCATATGTAGATGGCCTAGACATTGCTTACACTTTCAAGTTATCACTTGAATGCTTCATACTCATCAATATCTTGAAGAATTGCTAAGGAATCATTAGCATTTCATGTGTTAATCATGAATTCACTTATGCATACTAAGTGTTTGACAAAATGCCAAAGTGATAACCTTACCACTTGTACCACTTGGCTTTGCTAGGATTCATTCAATAAAGCCTTCTACACTTAGTCCATGCTCATTACACCCTTGGATAATTAACCTTTCTTTGAGGGGGTAGTTGAGGTAGTACTTCTTGTATGCACAAGAGTTGTGGGTTGTGGCATATCAATCCTATACTCAAGTGATGTTTTATCGTGGTTTTAAGTAAACCTTTCTTACTGGGGTTCTCCATATTTGAATTACTCTTTCTTTTGACGGAATGCCTCTTTGTTTGTCGATTGTCTTAGTGTCCAAGTTGATAGAATTCACTTGGTATCTAATTATGGAGATACTAACTATGCTTCTTGCCTTCTTTGTTGGCTATTCATGGATCCTTCAAGACACGGCGACCCCTGGGCAGGACTTGGGCCCATCCCATCTGAGGACTACCTCCCTTTCTCATCTGCGCCCAGGTCTTACAGAGTATCCGAGCTTTTACGGGAATTGGATGAGCAGGCTGATCAGGTAGAGAGTGTGGCGGATAGGCCACAGACAGTGTCTGAGCAGGAGGTCACCTCCCGCGCTCCCCATGGTGCATCCGTTCCTGCACGGAAGCAGGTATAAAAAGGTGGTAGAAGTCGTGCCGCAAAGTCTGGCAGGCAGGAGGTTGGTGAGGAATCAGTTGCTCCTGAGGATCCCGCACGTCCTAATCCTCAGTCAGATGATGTGACAGAAGAAGGGGAGATGAAATCCCGACGTAAAATGATAAAGAAGAGTATGAAGAGGGCCTTCAAGGATGGAAGTGCTATACAATTCTTCAGGAACAAAGCTGGAGACAAAGGGTACTTCGCGTGGCCTTCCGCAGAGCTAAGGAAGAGACAACAGTGACCGGGTTTTCGAGGGTAACGAGGTCACTACATCTGTCGTCACCATGCTTTAGAGGGCATTAGAGACAGAGGCGCCTTCCGAGTTGTAGTTCCGGACAGATTGTTTGAGAGGAAGAACCGGGTTAAGGGCGGCTACTTGTTCTCTTTCAGTTTGCCTGCCTTTCCAGAGTCGTCCAGAGACGCATTTTGATGCTATCTTTTTGCCTCCGGTGAATGAGATCTTACCCTCCTACTCTTGTTCGGTTGAGACTGCAAGGCAGAGGGCAGCTATGGATGATTCCTACCTCCTAACCGGGAAGAAGGGCCGGTTTAGAGGCTTTATGCATGATACAGCGGGATACGAGAGTTGGGCCAAGCGTGTGGCCGAGGAGCATAAGGAGGTCCTCTCTCGAGCGGGTGTTTATGGGGCTATCTTGGCTACAGCCCAGAATTTCCACAAGAAACCGGAGATTTTGTTTGCCTTTATTCAGTTTTGGGGTTCCGGGACGAACACCTTTCACTTCCCATTTGGAGAGATGAGCATCTCTTTATGGGATCTGAGTGCTCTGTGTGGGCTACCAGTTCAGGGCGACCCGTTTGACGAGTACACACCTGCGAACTCTGATATTTTGTTGGATGACTTGATGACTAGAGTATTCCAGATCTGGAGTCAAATCAAGTCGGACCAGAAGTTTTTCTTCACCAAGTGGGTGAAGTTGTTTAGCCGTTCTCCTACTACAGATGAAAGGACTAAGAAGTCTCGTCATGGAGGATCTAGACGGTCTTCTTCTGAAGATGAACCTTTACGCTTGCCTGATTCTGTGCTGGAGGGGATTAAACCTCATGAAGATTTGGTACTTTTTCGGGTGCTTTGGCTATCTATGGTGATTTTTCCGTCTTCGAGCTCTGCCAACTCGGTCCGTTTCTCTTTGGTCGCTCCCGCTTGCCAGATCGCGAGGGGGAAGAGATTATCCATGGCTCCAAGGGTTCTCTGCGACATATACAGGGGGTTGGGTGAGATGGTCGCCAACCCAACCGGTCCTATGAGCTCATTCACTCATCTTCCGGTACACTTCCTTGTTGGGTGGATCGGGCTATACTTCCCGTGGACCTTCGGATTGGAGAGACCTGCTGAGCCCGCCAGAGATGAGATCCTCCTACGCCGCTTCGGCAACTGTCAGATGGCGAACTTGTCTTTTGCAGATGTGACAGAGAGGCTATTACATTTTGAGGACTTCTCTCAGGGACTATATAGTTTGCCTCCTACGTCTCTTGAGGAAGACGTGGAGAAGAAGGACTTTGACAGTCTGAGTACTAGGGAGGCTGACTTCATGATGTCGATCCAGTGTTGCATATTGCCTTCCAGGGAGGGAGCCAGGTTCTGGGCCGAACCATACCTTCCTCACCGATTTGCCAGACAGTTTGGATTTGATCAGGGGGCGCCTCCCGTCTTGGCTTACATGTCTAGAGAGGTCAGGGAGACAGGGTTCGGGCCTGTATGGTGGCATGCTCTGTGGATCAGATTTATACGCCCCTATCGCCCTTGTACTCTCTGACTTCCCGGAGTTAGGAGGAGGGTGCACATTTCTGACAAATATGCATGGTGGTACGGCCTCCAAGGAGGGAGGGTATGTAAGATGATTCACCCTGAAGCGCGGATTTATCCTGACCCTCCTCTTTATCCTTTGGAGGCATTCCCAACGACTGAGGCAGAGTTTTTGGAGATACAGCGGCGTAGGCATCCTGAGATGGTAGCCATGGCACCGTTACATATATTATGGATTGACTTTGAGCGCTGCGAGTCCGTGTTTCGCTATTCTTATTCTGGACCCAGCAAGCAACGGCCGTGGCTCGCGTTAGCTCGCATCCGTTTTTCAGCTTGCTTCCTTCCTTATGAATTAAAGGAAAGGATCTCGTTCTGCCTTATGGGGGCATCCCCTAAGGTGCCGGACCTCCCCATCTATACCTACTTATGGAAAGATCCTTCATAAGCGGACAAAGCTGCTTCCTTAGCCGCCTACCCAGCGTCAGCTAAAGGCCTAGCCTAGCCCCTCTCGGTCAGCATCCTAACTGGAATCTCGCACCAGTCAATCTCACAACAGGGAACAATTCATAGAGCTGGTCTGCCTCCGTGGAAGGAAATCGTCGCACTTCGGGAACGCTTGGACGTGTGAATTCGGTATGGTCACTACGGACCCTTCCATTTCTCATTTCGTGTCATCTTTCGTAATTACAGGTTCTTATTTGAATTGTGACACGAAGGTCTAGTCGTATACTTTTGCACTTGATGATCTTCCATTCGTTCTGATCCGTATCGTCTTACGAAGGGGCTCGGTCCACTCGTATACCGTTCGTCTTTGTGCCGGTCTTGCGTGACTGTCTTTGTCCCCTTGGTCGACGTCTGCTCTTCGTTTTATCCACCGTTTTGCTTCGTACGATAAGCGCTCATGTGCAGCGTCTAGGTCCATTCAAGCACCCTCGAAAGGATGCGCGTGAAGACAGCGTTGAAGGCTGAGTGAAGACGCGTGCGGCGTTCATTTGGAGCGAATCGCGACCGTGGCTTGGAGGGTCATGTCGTGCGTCTAAGATCTGACTTATTGCATATATATAGAGGACCCGCTTGTCACGACCCCATCGTGGCGAAAGGTGGAGTTGGATCCTCATTCCAGAGGTGATTTTGATCATCCCTATTTTGTGGTGATAAAGAAGACATGCAGATTGAAAGTCTTGATCTAAACAGACATGAAATGAACAGCTCTATGAGGCCAGGCCAAATTCCGAGTCAAAAGTGAATTCAATCAGAATCTCTTCTCGCTCGAGGGCATCGTGATGTCTACAGTTGAGTGAAGATGCGTATGGCGTCTGCGGGCACAGATGGAACCGAGTGATCGGAAAGGTATACCATTGGAACGAAGAAAGATATCGTAGTTAGAATAGAATCCCGTCCGTCGTGACCGTGACAGACAGGGCCTCAGACCGAGATGAATGTGGTAAGCATGGTTCTCCTCACCAAGCTCTATCTTTAGGAGGGATTCAGGGTCATAGCGATTACACCGTCGTCTTGCCGTCCACTTAACCTCCACGGAGGTTGTAAAGCAGGAGTTACGAGCGGAGACCTTCCCAAAAGAGTCATTCGGCGGAAAGAAAGCCTATATAGCTGGCTAGCCTTTCTCAGTGTCGGGCGAGAATGCCGGTTGAAGAGAATTCTCCCGATCATCGCGTAAGCCGAGCCGGGAATTCGGCATCAGATCGTCGGTTAGCTGACCCACAGGGCTTTGGGTAGGGAAGGAATCTGTCCTTTATAACCTTCTTCCGAGAGCCTTCCAGGATTTCTTTGCATTCTCGGAACCCCTTCAACCTTACATCAAACCTACACGAAACTTAATTGCGTGAAGTGGAGTTGGGGGAGGCCCCTCTGTACCTATAGAAAGAAGTAAGAACACCACATTGGAAGATGCGAGTAGGGAGAGCTGCGAAGCTTGACTCGCGCTTAGCGCTTATTCGCAATCAAAGATGGCTTCTTCTTTGGTGAGGAGATTGCTTCAAGCTCTTATGGTTGGTTGGCTACTGAAAAGCTAGCTATCTATGCCTAGCCCTTGGGGAGGAAAGCCCTCCAGGCTGGAAAGCCCTTACTTCCTTCAAAGCCTAGAGCACCGTTCAGTCTCAAGCCGAATATGCGCCAGCACAACTTCAGGCAAGGAATTTCACCTCTTCCTTCCCCGCCCACCATCCCTTTCTTGCTTGCTTGTTTGGTTTGGAGTGCGCGCTTCAAGCTCCAGCTTCTTAAGTGCTCTCCTCTTTCGGGCAGTTGCTAAAGCTTTAGGTCTCGCTACGGTTAGTTTGTTTGATTCATTCCTAACAGTCTGATCCCACTCAACCGCCCTTGCTTTCTTTGGCTAGCTTGGCTGGCTTTCTAAGCCCACCTACCTAACCTTGTCCGATCCAACCTTCCTAGCTTCAGCCGATTCTCCAGTGGTAGCTTCTGCTTCCTTACCAACCACCGCCCTGGGCAGAGAAAGTGCCTCTGCCCCGATTCTATAGGAAGAAAGTGGTCCGTCCCTATACTCTGCCTCTGTTCGGGCTATTACTATTGGTTGGCTAGGCTACTGGTTCAAATCATTTGCATGAAGCTTTGCTGATGCACTATCTTCATCCCCGGGTGGATTTGGTATTGAAAAAAACCTATACTCCTACCCAGGAACTAGTAGTTCAAATCCATTCCTTGATTTAGCGTTTGATTTGGTGGCTTTTTCTTTATCAAAAAAAAAGCGATATCCTATATTTACAGTAATTCATTATTCAATATCAAGAGAATTATTCATTCCTCTTTATAAAGATGGAGTTGGTTGGTGTGAAGGAAAGGTGTTAAGGCGGTCAAATCTCTCCCCTACTCATTCGTTCTTCAATTCCGATTCCCTTGTTAATTAATGTTTCCTGCCCTTGTTATCGATCGGGCAAGATCTACGAATTAGTATTTTTCAATAGAGAAAATACCTGTACCGGGCCTATGTCCCCTATTTGTCTGATGGTAAGGAGCTCAATCGATCCCCGAAAAAATCTCGTTTTGTTTTCATTGGTCCCTCCTGGGCATGGGCATCTCTTGTCATCCTTCCAAGCGGTCGAATTGAATTGGTCGCATCTGCCTTCCCGTTTAGTGAATCTCTAAGGGGCGTAATTAATCCCATCTCTCAATCGGTCGGTCAACTGCATTGACATTGGCGCATTCGATTTCTTCTTTTCCAAAAGTGGGTTCAAATCCCCTTGCCTTGCTGCTGAGTATGCCCTAGTTTTTTTTCTTCTCGAAGAGTAGCTAGCTCATTTCTTCATCCACCATTGAATTGGAAGTTGCTTAATCACCCATGATGGCTGTTCTCGAAGAGAATCAACTGAATCAAGATCAATTGCCACGTGCTCTATTTCTCCTCCGTACCCCCCTGACTCCATAGGGCTCCATGGAGTTCAGAAGGCGAGACAGGAGTCAAGTGATTCGCACCCCATTCTCGTTAGTTTATGGAATGGAAGCTGTTTTACCTGTCGAGGTTGAGATTCCCTCCCTCCGGGTTCTTATGGAAGCAGAATTGGAAGAAGCTGAAAAGAACTTGTCTAAGAAGAGGCGCGCATCCATTTTGAAGCCGTTGCGCGCTATAGGCAAAGAAGCCCTTGCTTGCTTGCTTAGGGAGGAAGAAGTAGAGTTCTTAGGGTATGGGATTAGGGTTAGGTACTAGTCACCCCCTCCCTCTAAAGGAGGGAGTGACTCAATCTAATAGAAGAAGGAAAGGTCAGTTGCTTAGCAACTAAGCCAACTCTCACCTTCTTTAGTAAAATCCCATAACTTTTGGGAAATCCCCAAACAACCCTTGACCCACGTAATAATTACGATCCATGCCACCAACTAATTAATCCAACTAGATTAGGTTATTTACGACGTTTGCCATGAACCCAAACCAAAACCAATTAAGCCATTCATTTGTTAGTATTCTAATTCATTAATGGGTGGCAAAGCTCTCTATAAATCCTCCCAATAAATCCACAAAGCTCTAAGAAAGAAAGCAAGCGAGCAGGAAAACAGTCACTAGCTAGTTGTTTTAAGAAAGCAAGCCATCAAGCTAGCAACGCTACGAGTAAGCCTAAAGCTAGTTGTTCAGCCGTTCAGCTAGCAACGCTTTGAGAAAGCACGCGAGGAAGCGAGCTAGTTTAGTTGTTCAGCGGATGTCAAGCTCGAAAGCAGTCCGTTCTTTGGATTCAAGAAAGAAGAAAGTTCTGTCTCGTTCCGTTGGCAAGCGAGCCAGCGGATATAATTGACTATCTTTCCTTCCAAGCGAGTCATAAAGGATTTTCTTCTTTCTCTCTTTCCGGCAGGTAGGCAATGGCATGTGAGCTCGACGTTCAGGGCTTGCTAAGGTTTCTTAGTAGTGTTGTGTAGTCAACTTTGCAAGCGATAAAGCAGCAAGGAAGAAAGCTAGGACAGGGATTTAAGCAGACAAGCCATCTAGTCCGCCTCGATAAAGTGGTTTTCAGTCAAGCTCAAAGAGTGCTTGCTATTAGTGCTTTCTACTCGATCCACTTTCTAAAAAAATGTTGACTGACTTCAAAGACCACCACCGGAAACTCCAAGGAGAAGCGGCAGGTCACAAGGGCGCGGAGTTCCTGGGGCAAGGGTACAGCTGAGACATAGGAGCAGTGACTCTTTTTCCTCGATCGACCGACCTCCTTGTTCTGGTACCACCGCCCAACCGACCAAAAAAGCTTTCCTACCGGACAAAAGAAGGTTTTGAGCGCAAGGAAGCCGTCGTTTTTTGTCGCGTTCCCAATTTCAGATCTGGTTTATGTTTCGAAAACACTCAGGGATAGTGCGGTATCCTACCTGCCTTTCGTCATTTGCTTTCTAAACTGGTCAAAGAACACATCCGCTTTTTATCCGAAACCGGAGGAACTCCCCTCGCTAATCCATTGCTTGCCATTCCATTTGTTGTATGATCAATAGGGGATGATAGTGCGAGCCTACTAAATGATCATCTTGGATCTGACGTCTGCTTCGGTTGGTCCACTATCTATTGCAATAGTGCAAGCTCACTACACGCTCACAACGACAACGCTCACGTAACTACGTTCGGATAGCTTTCGACCTGCACTCAATAGTGAGCACAGATTGCAAGCAACCTGCACAGCCCAACAAGCCTAGCTTCGCTATGAGTATGGCTACGCCCATCGCTACGCTCTCTTATCTATCCCTCACTCTGGAGAGATCCCAAAGAGAGGCTATCGTCTTTCCCTAACATCTTTCCCCAGGAACTAATTAAGAGAGGGCTCATCTACTTGTAGTGAGGGCCTGCTAGAGCACTCGACTATCAGGAGAGGAACTGATCCCTTTGCTCGACCGATAGGGACTGTCCCAATCGTGAGCTAGCCTTGCTAGCGAAGGTTGCGAAGCACGCTCCCTCGACCAACGGGAAGAGGGAAGGAGAGGTCCTGGGTAGCTTTGCGTAGTGCTCGACTAGAAGAGGTAAGGCATGCTCGACTACAAGGAAGAGCCTAAGAGTTGCTCGACCGACCGTAAGGGAGGGTGTTCGTTGCTTGATGTACGGGCTATGTATCGTGCTATACTAGTGCAGTGAGCTAGCTTGCAATAGCTTATTGCTGGAGCAACCTCACTACATGTAGTGAGGATAGCAAGCTACCTCGAACTCCGCGTGCCCAAGAGAACTCACTGGGGGATTCGTCCAATCACCGACTTGATGTCCAACAAACAAAGGAACATAATCGTTCTCCTGCAGCCTGAGCAACGTGCTCCTTTCCTTTCCTGGTCTGCACCTCCTTCAAGTGTACTACTCATCCAAGTAGGACTACCAACGACTGGTTGCAATAGCTATTTCCCGGACCCCGCTCACTACGACAACTAGAAGCTCAACGCGTAGCAAGCTACCTTCCATCCACCCAGGGCGTTAGCACTCGACCAGCGGGAAGAGGGGAACCAATCACTTTCAGGCCTTCCCTGCCCTTTGCTCAACTAGCTACGCCAACCCGAAGGCCAACAACGCCAACCAATTGCTAATTGCTCAACTAGGCTCATGCCCTTCCCTTTGCTTCCCTGGGACATTACGGGACAAAAGGGTCATCCTATCAAAAACTAATAGCTCAAAGACGACTACGACCACGCGTAGCTCGGGGAGCGTAGCGAGCACTCGACCGATAGGGAAGAGGAAGCTTGCTATGCTCGTCAAGAGGAAGCGCTACGCTCGACTAATAGGAAGAGGACCTCTCCTTGCGCTCGACCGTAAGGGCCTGGGTAAGCACTCGACCGTACCCGTCGATCCTAACCCTCGGGAGAGGAAGCTGGGCTATGCTCGACCGATGGGACTGTCTTTTCGTGAGCTCGAAAGAGCGATGGGATGTCCCCGAAGTCCCAGCCAGCTATGCCGATTTCGAAAGCTTTCTCAGACCCAGAGAGCAGAATTTGCTCATCCCAAAGGAAGGAAAGAAAGATGAATGGGAAGAGGGCGTCTGAGCTACCCTTGAGGCTAATTAGAAGAAGAGGATTACCTTTACTGTAATGTAAGGAAGAGGTTGCATGCTCGACTAGACTATAAGGAAGAGGAATAAGCGTTAGCTATGCTCGACCATCGGGAAGAGGGGATGATGCGCTTCGGTAGAGTTTAGTGCTCGAAACGTGTTTTAGAGACAAAGAGGCAAATCGTACTTCAGACTTAGACTTCCATGGATCCGGCTTAGAGTGATTGCGGATGGACGTGAGTTCAGCAAGATAGGACCAGGAAAGGTGTGACATGAATTGAAGGTTGCAACCAATTTGACGGGGAAAACGCAAACTTGCAGGATTGAAATGTCATTTCCGAGGGAAAACTCATCTGCAAGCTCAAATCCCGGGAAAAGGCTTTCTTTTGAAATTTCATGGCCGGCGGGTAATGGCAATTAAAGGAGGTGTGCGTGTCTGTCTTTCCTGAGCTAGTGGCATATCGATAATATTTGCCTCACCTCGAAGATAAGGGAAGAAGAATCCAATCCCTTAAATTCCGGTAATAAGAACTATCGATCGGCATTACCGCTGTGGGAGGGGCGGAAGAACTCCTTGCCCTAAGACTGACTGAAGAAGATGGCGCCCGATTTAATCCGACTTCTATGAGCAGACGATTACTGAACACTTTCAACAGAATGCCTTTTTGCGGCAGTTACTATTTCCGGTGAAGAGTAGCTCGTCTTCCTTTGCTATCTATGGCTTGGCTTTAGAGCAGGTGTGCCGGAAATCCATGAAAGAGTTTGCAGTCCAGCTATCGATTTAAGCACGGATATCTTTGTGTAAAGGAATTCATTAGTGTACGGAATGGAAGCAGTTTTGCCAATCAGTGGGAATACCCGCTGGCTGTCACCCGGCAATCGTAGGCAAAAGGCTATGGGGCAGGAAGGTGCCTATCGGAGTTACTGTAATGCCTTTCCCGCATATAGAATATAGAAGGATCAGGACATTGAAATCGATTTTCGATTCAATGTGAGAATAACTAGTGCTTGTCCTTACTTTAGAATGAAGAAGACAATCTTTGGACGAGATGAGTTCAAAGCCGAGGAATAGAAGAGGTCGCTATTAGATAGATGCCCCGAAGAGGATGCTAGAGAATGATCTGTTTACAGGCACAGTTCCAGCAAATGGTCTCTTGGGGAGAAAGACTGGCCAAATAGGAGATAAGCTATGAATGGTCTGTTGCAAAGCGGATCTCTTTGATGTTGATGCAACTTGCGAGAATCCTCTGTTGAGGAAGGATTTGCTTCTTTCTTACTCTAGAGGAAGATGAATACTTACGAGATCCCGCAAAGAAGGGATTATCATTTCGAGAGAGACCTTCATCCTCTGCTAGAGATCTCGGGATATGCCGAGAATCTCCGTATAGTAGTATGCTATGGACAATCAGTAGATTGCTCTATTTGATGGTTGGCTAGACCATTTAGATCTCTGTGGGGATCTCCTTCCGCCTTTCGCATAAGGAAGCATGGACTCGTCTGCTGTTAGAGATCTCTTTCCTGCTATCTGTTTAAGCTGTTAGAGAGATGACTTGACTTCGGCCAGGCTTCTGTTCATGTTCACAAATCGGCTCTTTTACTTAATAGATGAAACTCTTATTGTTGACATCAAATGGTCTGTTTACAGGCGGAACTTTCAAGTAGCTTTCCCTTTCCGTCTTGCAATTCTTTCTGTTCTATGTTCTTAGGAGGCTAGCTTCCCTTTCTTAGTGAAGCTAGCTATTGTGGTCAAGACCTCGCTTAGTTATTGTTCTACCGTTCGTGCCCCATTGGCAAGGAATGGGATGCTCTCTCTTTCTCTTCTGTTGAAAATCCTCTTCTCTCGACCTGTAACAAACTCGTCTGCTTAAAGATATCCCACTAGCTAAGGAGCTTTCCTGTGCTATCTTGAATCAGGAATGGCGGGATGCTAAAGAGATGGCTATGGCTATGAGACTAGTGCAATCAGGTAATCGACCAAGTAATCCACATACATGATAAAAGAGCATTCCTGCCCTAGTGTACTTATCCCCTGGCATTGAAGGAGAAGAATGACAAGGGAGATTTCATCTTCCACAGTAAGGATTGCCGCTTAGTCCAAGAGCAAAGAAGGGACGACTTTGAATGTATAGAATGCACCTTAGCTGGAGACCGACACCATATCAGAGGTTGTGGGCTAACCTGAAAGGAGTAGCTACCCAGTGCGATAGCTTGCTTTTACTAATACTGGACCAACTTCTTTACTCTCCGTGATCGACATCGGAAGAATAAGGGCTTGACTTAACTTAGGTGCCAGGGCTAGAAGAAGAGAGATTGAAGCCAATGTGCACGCCTCTCTCCGGGGGAAGTCGATTGACTCTGCTTCGGGCGAGCGTGATTCAACTCCTTCTCATTCAAGAGGTCGAGATCTCCACCAACCAAGAAAATCGGGGAGTGCATAAAAAGCACCTCATTCATTGATGGGGGAGTCCCCACCGGTCAGCGATTGGGTTTGCTGCATTACACAAGGTGGCACGGACGAGTACTAATTTCATTGGTTACGCAAAAGCCTAACCCTACTAAGCTAATAAATGCTGCATAAGAGAGTGGGAGTAGGCTAAAGCCCCTCTTTCTTGAGGTGCACACCCAATTAGGAAGAGATGCAAAGGCCTTTTGGATTGAGAGAAGTCAATGGAGAACGAAGAAATGACTTTGATTTGTTTGTACCATTCTGTCATTGATCACTGCTGGGTCGGTTGGTGAGTCACCCAAAAGCATCGAGAAAGGTCCAGCATATATTATAAATGATATGATCAGCGGTCTCATTTATGCTATGCCCTGCATCGTGTTCGTGTGTGTTTATTGAGCTTTCTTCACTTCAGCGCCATGCGCTTTGCTTCGCTTTATAGAAGAGAGAGACCGTTGTCTTGGGAGTGAAAAAGCAAGCGCAAGCGATAGAAAGTCTCGTCCCTCGCGAGAACTACTAGAAAATGGTGAGATCATTAGATCATTAGTGAAAGAAGGACCAACGACGATCCTATCCTAAAGGAGAAGGAGGAGTAGGAGGAGTCAGTCTTCTGTGAATTGAAGATCGAGGAAAAAATAGGACAATGATGCCATTCGGAAGAAGTCTTCTACAGAGGGAAACCCTGTTACGAGTAAGCGGAGAGGAAAGATCTCCAGAGATTCTTATCTCATTCCATTCCAGTGGCTCGACCAGTAACCAATGGCGAAAACTCAAAAATCCATGGTTTCCCGGTAGAACCCCATTTCGACCAAGTTGCGGAACCGGAAAAAAGAAGCGGTTTTTCGCACAGCTTGCTCATAGTGCAGGTCCCACTTGTATATCGTATTTGGCTGAAGAAGCATCGGACAGGTTGGAGTTCCTACCTTCTTGGGACTCCATGGACCAAGATCTGCTTTCATTATATGGGCAATACCGATCTACTTTAGTAGATCATATGGATGTAGAAAAAGCTTCTGATTTGGAGGAATTGGAAACATCTCTTTTCCATTTCCATTTACCCAGTTCATATCTTTGTTTCGTGTGTTCCAGGGAGGAATTCGATCTCTTCAATCTCGGGATACCACCTAAATAAGAGCGGCCAGAGAGTCAAATAGGTCGGGAAGAAAGAGTCTGAGGTCGTGTCGGACGACATACATCCATCGTCGGTTGGTCCCACCACCACTAGAGATTGGACATCTATAGAATCTTTCTTCTAAAAAAAAAAAAGAGATTCTTTTGCCATTGTTATATAAATTTAAATAACGAACCATTCTAATTAGTTTCTAATAAAGTGAAAGAATCCAGTGAAAGGTTTCATTCACGCCTAATCCATGTCGAGTAGATCTTGTCGTTGTGAGAATTCTTAATTCATGAGTTGTAATCTTGCTTGTGATTAATACTTCCCGATTCTACCAGAAATTATATAGGAACTTGTTACGAGTGTATTCAATGAATTTGTTCATCAATAGCATTGGGTCAGAATCCCATTTTTACTCTGCACCATTGATTCCACTATTATTAATGATCAATAATGGAATCGTTTTTTTTTTTTCATATTCATAGAGATAGGGGACATAATTCACATGGATATAGTAAGTCTCGCTTGGGCTGCTTTAATGGTAGTCTTTACATTTTCCCTTTCACTTGTAGTATGGGGAAGAAGTGGACTCTAGGGGTACTACTAATTGAATTGAGTAATCGAATTGTATCAATTGTTTAATGGATCGTTTTCTGCGAAGCTAAAAATAAAAAAAAAAATCTTCATTTACAAAATTCTACCAGAATCCAGTAATATATGAATAAGAACCTTTCAATCAAACAAAGATTTCAATGATTTGATTCCAATCTTCGTATTTCCAAACTGTTAATGAGTATTTGGAACAGTCAAATTTTGATTTTGAATTTTTTTTTTTCTCTTTTTTATCTAAGATTAGACTAACAACTAGTGTCTGTTCTATCTGAAGGAGAGCGCAGGGAGCTGAAAAGCCGTTGCGGCGCGCATCCTTTTTGAAGCATGCTGGCTCAACCCCAAACTTAAAGAGAGAGAGGAAAGGCGGTCAAGCATTCCTCGATACCTTGAAGTTGCTCCCACTTACGAGAGCCCCAATGGGGCAGAGACCCGAAGTTTTCAAACTAGTTTCACCAGACTTTACCTTTACACTTTCTTTCTTCATAGCGTACCTATCCCGCCAGGCGAGCCAGCTTGAAAGTTGATTTTGACATCCTAACGCGAAAATTCACACTCAAAGGATTCCTCGGGCGACTCAAAGGCCCTCACATACTAGAGCGTTCTCTTTGAAATACCCTACCATGTAAGAAATGGCATAGGCCCTAAACCGGCAGCCGGGTAAACCCGTTCCGCAGCCATCCACACTACATAGTAATGTGACTAAAGGTCAAGGAGAAAAGAGCCTTAAAGTTTACCAGTCACAAAACAAAGCGCCGAAGGACGCTTTACCGAAGACGATGACACCGATGAGTGCCAACCCCCCAGTTTAGACTTAAGACTGATCTTACCGACGGTGGGATCAAAGAAGCAAATCTAGATAACCGTAAAAAAAATTAACAGCTACCTATCCCGTTCTCATTTTCCTTCTTCCACCATACCAACCCTTATTCAGGTGGTGCTCTTCAGGATTGAGTGGGTTGCGGACCCACTCCTTCCTCGGAACACCATTGGGAGTCAATTCCTTTTCAATCTACCATACGGAAGAGACTTCCATGTTGGTATCCACTCATCCCTCACTAGACGGGAATCGTGGCGAGCCAGGGGGCGATAGTATTTGTAAGGTCGAGGTAAGACATTCTTGACCACCGACACTACAAACACTATACGGTCGTCACCGTTACGTTTTAATTAGACGTCAACGGTAAAGACGATCCGCCTTCTCATTCCCCACGCACATGCTCTCCGATGAAGCGCAGGGGATGGGAAAGGTACCCAAACCTGGTGAGTGAAATTGAGAGAAGGAAGAACTAGGGAGAACCCCGACTTCCTCAATCAAATTCACAACCTTTTTGGCTAATAGGTGCTCCACTGATCGCAAGATCTCTGGTGCAACCACAAAAAGACAACCAGAGTAGCCCATAAAAGGCCAACTCTGGAATGTCCGAGAACGTTTAAAAGTTATCCGCCACGGAGGACACCCCCAAGAGGGAGTGACACCCGCCTTTCCTAGTCGAAGAATCTTATGACCCCCGAGGGATCCTTACAACCAACTGCAGTCCCTGATAAGGCTGCAGTGATGGTAGGAACCCGAGGTAAAGAGTAAGATACACCTTGGAGTTATCCGCTGTGCCCCGGCTCTCGCCTCTTTGGACACACCGGAGAGGTAGTCTAGGGCGACATTAATAAGACACAATATCAAAATTTCCATATTAGCCTATAACAATATAAAGTTTGGTTAAAGTTACGGACTTCCAGGATGTCTCAATAATGGGACTCCTAAAAGAATCTTGGGGCCGCACACAACCCTTAAAGCTACCGTATAACGGTCAGGTTGACCCTCATACCACATACAACTTCTCTCACCGGCAAGATCGGTAATGTAGTCGAAGACTAAGAGTATCAAGACTCACTTCCAAAGTGGGTAAGTATACTCTATCTTTTATTAAATACTTACCAACTCGAAGGCCAGGCCGAGTGTCCACATTGGACATTCATAGGAGCACGAGCCGGGCGGGAGTCAGATTAACTACTCCCTCGTACGCAAAGAACCTCTTAGGGAAATCCTACTATCAGTGATTTCTCACATACATAGCATAGGCCTTAAGGTGGCAGCCGGGATAAAGAGAAACCCGCTCCGCACCATTCACACTATAAAATAATGTGAATAAGGGCTAAGAGAGACACTAACTGAGAGGAGTCCAGTGACAAAGAGACAGCTGCCGGTCGTTTTAGACTGGTGGCAACACTAGAAGGTATTAACCTCAGTGTTATCTGGACGTCACACCCAAGCTGAAAAACGAAAGCGCGCCCTAGTGTAGTGAGCAGGCCCTTCAAAGCCGTTGCGCTAACGCGCGCGCATCCATTTTGAAGCTGGATGTAGATGAGAACTATGCAATCTCATGTCGAGCCATCGCAGTACAAACTTACTAGATGACTCGGACTTAAGGGGTTGTAGTGCCCCTACCTGCTCGGGTGTAACTCTCACCCAGTAATCAGAAAATCTTGCCACAAATGCCTTGGTCAAATCGGACCAAGAGGCAACAGCTTGTCTAGGGAGAGTTGCAAACCATTGTAGAACATAGCTGTCCCCGGCTAAATAAAATGGGAAATTCCGCAGGGCGTAATCTGCCTCCTGTGAGTTGATGTGCACCAGGGTCATGTAGCGGAACAAGTGTCCTAGGGGCATCATGCATCCTTCCCTGAACAACTTGAAAGATGGCCACCCCAAGCGTTTAGTAGCCCGTACTTCAGGGTATACGCTTAGGAAAGTCGCTTTGTTATTCCGCAATATGCCAAGTACTCGCCGAATGTGCGCTTCAGTAAAGAATTGGTCCTGAGCACGATTCGGCACGGCCTGCATACTTTTCAGGACGGCTTTGTCATAAAGCCCAATGAGAGAGCGTGACATTCGTTGTCCTGCATACGCAGCCCCCGTTGAGCAGGATTTCACCATATCAGGTTCTGATGCTTTGAGCATCCTTGCGTCGGACCAGGCCACATTCCTCCACTTGTTTATGTAACAAGCGGTCTTCTCGCCTGGCCCAGCGTATAAGTTCTCTACCCGGGTCCTCCCGACATTGAGAAAAGAACCTGAGCCAAAATCAATCTTGCATTTCTGGCCAAGATTCAGCCGCTTGTATAGCTGGATGGCGATACCATTTGGTCGGTATAGGGCCCAAAGACTTGCCGAAATGTTTGCGAAGTTAACGAAACTTTAAAGAGGTAAAATCGGTGTGCAAGGCGCAATCGATGATTACATTCAGCTAGTCAATCGGGGACCGGCTAGAAAAAGTCTCAAGGAGGGTAGCAGGGAACGATCCGCCCGGGATCTTTCAATAATCCTGCGGCCCAAGAGTTTAGCCTCTTCCTTAATACACGATGATAGTGACTAGCTCCTTTACGGCATGGAACGGTCTAGCCTATACGGCTAAGAAGCGGCCTTAACTAGACCGTCTAAGAAGCACACTTAACTAGAGGGCAGGAATCCAGACCGGATAGAATAGAAAAAAAGAATACTAAAATAGAGAGAGAGAGAATCCATAAAGGAAGGAATAGAGATACAGAATACTATCGAAGAT
This sequence comes from Pouteria campechiana, assembly GCA_036873735.1. Lineage (NCBI taxonomy): Eukaryota > Viridiplantae > Streptophyta > Magnoliopsida > Ericales > Sapotaceae > Pouteria > Pouteria campechiana. Next base: position 490,811 of record JAYJMB010000001.1, read on the forward strand.
CCCTATGTAAATTGTCGATTTCGTTCGGCAGGGTGGGGAAGGAAAGAACGAAACTCAAGCTGTACCTTTACTATACCTATGAGACCTCTGCAAGCCGGGCGAACTAGTCCCAAAGACATGAACTAGACTAGCTCTAGCTCTCACAAGCCCACGTACGCACCCACGGCAATGCTTTCACCGCATTGCTCGCTCAGCCAAACGAGCGGGCGGGTGTCAGCCATCCTGTGGATTACGGCTAGACAACCTCGGCGCCCGGGAAAGGACCATGGTGCGGATGTGGAGGAAAGCAGAAAGAGGACGATGAGAGAAGGAACGAAGGCAGATAGAGAGACCCAAAGAGCGAGGTCGTGACTATACACGAGACTCCCCCAGTTTATATCACTACAAGTGAGAACCTGTCTTCCACTCACGAAACCTAGATCAACTATGGGAATTACCCGTCCCATACCGACAACTATCTTTTGTATTTCTGAGCGCAATCAACCTCGCTCTAACGCGGTCACAACGAGTGGGAACTCACATTACGATCTTTCTGAGATCGAGTGTGCGTAGCGGCCTTCCGGCACAAATTCGCTGCCGACGAAGGCCATACGCGCCTTCACGCAACCTAGGAAGCGCGCTCTTACGCTGACTGAGATCTGACGATGCTTCGACTGTGTCCGAAGGCAAAACTTCTGCGGAATCGACCAGATTCTACCGAAGTAGACGAAAGCAGACAGGTGAGAGACCCAAGGCGATCGGAGTGAGAGTCGACTTCACCCGAAGAAGAAAATCCTCCGAGGTGAGAGATCACGAACAGAACGACTTCAACCAACGAACATTTCTCACCACACAGCGAAGGACTTCACTCGAAAGGAGCCGCACGTACGCTAGAAGCGCAACGAAGCGATCGGATTTTGGAAGGGGGCGGACGGGTCTGATTATAAAGCCAGGCCGAACCTTTTCCTCCAGTCGACTGTCGTCTCGCCGACCTACCGGTCGCCTTACTCCCTGTTGTGAGCCTTAAGTCGTCCTCCCTACGCTCCCTTCCCCACCCACCTACTCGGTCTCAACTCACTTCCTGTCTTGTCTTAAGGGTCTCTTTCTAGGATATCGGGCAATCCTTTGGCAAAGCATCAATATGACGAAGACAATCTCTTCATATTGAACCTTTGAAAACTTCTTCTTCTTCGGGTAAACGTATCTAATCTTTCTGGGGAACCCAATTCTGATTGCAAAAGGGCCTTTGGGTCATCTACTTCTTTTGCTTTGATCGGCAGAAGGAATGCCACTCCTAGAGTGAGGGCTACTGCCAGTGTCCGGCGAGCAGATCGACAAGTTCTCAACAGTGGCGTAGATGGGCCTATCTATCTTTGAAGGATCAAATTCATAGGCTGAAGTGCGTGTCAAACTAACTGTTGTAATCGTTCAAGTCGATTCAAAGGCCAGATTATCGACCTCCGTCTTTTCAGTGCGACGCTAATTCTGATTGATTCACTTGCTTGCTTTGTGATTGATGACAAAAGCAATGGGAGGAGGACTTGGGAATGAAAGCTCTTTCTGTCCCTATCCAGTTCTGTCAATAAAAAGAGTGGAACTCGCTCACTACGCTCACCTGTCTCGTGAAAGCCTGACCTTTTGTTCGGGTCCGAAAGCCCGGACCAAGCAAGACATAAGCTCCATTCTATCTATGCTGCATTCAAATAATCTAGTAGATGTAGATAGAGAAAGCATTCTATCCGTTATGCATCAACTACTTGTTGCAAGGCAGGTCTACCTAATTATATCACTTGTAATGGTAGGGAACTATAAAGGCACCTAAGCTTGCTGCACTCTAATCGGCCTGGTTTTCGGCATTCCGAGCCTTCTAAGCTTGTAAAGTGAGGTCTTTCAGAACCTGGTCCCACTTTCCCGATCAAGAATAAGGGGATGAATTCATGGAAAGAATCCAACAAGTGAGCAATAACAGTCTGTACTGATTCGTAAGTGAAGTTCTCCTTTTGCCTCCTTTAGTGCTTCGACTGAGTCTGGTTCTGACGTTAGGGCCATGGACCTCCGGGTACGTAAGAGTGATTCACACAATATCAACCGTCACCTTTGGCAGCTCTGTTCTGTTATATATACGCCTCATCTTCTCGACCTTTTAATATCTATCTAGTCTTTCATTTTCATACCGCCGATACTTGATTTTGTTGACCAGACAATCACCAATGCCACTCCGGAAAAGTTTGGGCCTGTTATCCACTATGTCACCCGAAGCCGTCCCGGCACAAGCATCGCGCGAAGGTTCGAACTGGTCACAGTAAGAAGAGGGCTATCTCACTGAAAGGCGGTCAAGGTCTTTCGAGCGTTCCAACTAAGGAATGAGCACCGATTGCCCGTACTTTTCAGTTCGTGTCAAACTTGGAATCGTGAAAGCCTGACCATCAATCAGGTTGGGAAGCCTACTGAGATTAGAAGCGAGCCTACCTTAAAAGAAGCTCTATTACCTCTTACCCGTATGAGCGAACCAAGAAAGAAGCTTCTCCACCATATATATCTCTGTCAATCGTTTTGCACCTTTTCTACCGATTTCAGCACCTTCTGCGGAAGAGGACGACGAATCAGAATCAAGTCATTCGGCCAACCAAATGAGCCATGAAAGTCTTATATATAGCAGAAATATACGAACCGACATGAGCGGGCGCAGGGAAGAAAGAAGAAGAAGAACCCCATCCCCCTTGCAAGACAATTCCTTTGAATGAAAGTGCTCTCCTACATCCGATGAAATGATATATAGACATAGAAAGTAAACTGAGCAGCCCTCTCTCGCTTCGAGAAAAGATGGGCGGGCCTGCCCCTCTTGTTTGTCCATCCATCCAAAATGCTTGTGCACCCCGTGTCCTTCTTCGTCTCGGCCGATAGGCGACTGGAAGGCAATCAAAGTGAGTACGGATAGGCGATCCGGTAGGGAGGAGGGCGGTAGGTGGGGAAGGAATAAAATGGGGCCAAGTCCAAGGCAAGCGTCAGCGAACAACTAAGGGCGTGAAGGTGGGGAAGGAATAGAATAAAGGACAGGCGCTAGGGTTGCCCGATTTGAGCGCCGCACGTGAGGCAGCTTTAAGGGTCCCCTCTCTTAAGGGAGCTAACTCCACAGGAAATGGCCTTCGCCTGTGCCTGTCAGCAACACATGATCTTTCACATTTCATGATTGCTAGTTTGTTAGTGATTAGTAAGGCTTCCTACTCGCTCGAGGCGACCAGAGGGAGCATCCCGAGGCGTGAGGACTGAGGACGACTGATAAGGAGTCGGGAGCGGCAGTGAGGAGGCGCTAGGTTTAGTTCAAGTGTCCAGTTCTTTTACTTATACTAAGTATGACGTTATTTTGAGCTACGTGACCAAAACTCAAGAAAACCCCCAACTGCATAACGGCACCTTCGCGACATACGACCCCTCATGCTATGTATCCCGAGCTGGTCAATTGCGGTATGGTATGCGAGAGTGGTGTATAGCCGGGAACGAAACCAGGGTTGGGAGAGCTACGGGAGCTATCGTAGTGAGACACCATATGTGCGTGCTATTGTGCTTTGTTGGATACGGCACATGTTCACTGTCCAACCGCAGACCGGGCAAACTGTCTCGAAGCGTTTCGTCTAGTTTCCCTCATCCGAGACCCGTAAGGGAAGCACGACAACTATACAAGCAAGCAAGTAGCAAGTAGCAGGAAAGGTTCGTGTATATATACGTACGTTGCAGGAATGAAACGCTATCAGCGCGCAACTGGCTATAGAGCTGGTTCCCGTCAAGCTCGAGGTTCCGCCTCGGGTTAGCCGTCAATACGTTTATGAGTGACAGTCTGCGTTACAGGGGTACCACTATACGCGCCATGCATGCGGCATACAATGCAAGGCCAAGTTCAGTTCAAGTTGATGTTTCTGCTAAAAAAACTATTCCACTTCCTTCCTCTTGCTGATCAACTCGTTCAGCCGCCTTCAACAGAGACTCTTCCTCAAGAGGTTGCTATACATGCTGATGATCGAGGTTATCCCACGGCAGTGGCTCCATCTTCTCTCTCTCTCCTGCTCGTGATTCAACCTCTTCAGCGACAGGTACCTCACAAACTCCCCCCATCGCACTTCGGAAAGGTAAGCTCTTCTTCCTATCCAGCGCTTCGTATCATCCCCTTTCTTTCCTCATTGCAAATAGCGGAACTATAGCCAATGCGGAGCGAGACTATAGCACCTGTACTCTTTCTATACGCCATCATGGAAGCAATACTATGTTAATGTCTGTTCTGTCTTGTATACGATAAACGTGGCTAGCGGCAATGCAGGAAGTGGGAGCTGTCCTCCTTATTTATCTTATGGAGTGCCGGCCGGAGAGCGTCATGCCTATCCCAACGAAGCATAGCATAGACTCTAACGAAGCTATGCGGTGCGAGACTGGGGGAGGGGAGTCCTTCTGAGCTTTGTCCCTGGTCCTGATCGAACTGGAGATAGTGAGTCCTTCCTATGTCGTCCAGTGCGTGTGTCGTTCTAGTTATGAAGACACGCAATGCTTCGAGTTTCGTGTTCATTTATGCTTCGTTGAGTCATGCCCGCTTGCTTCTATACATTGTATTGCTTGGCTACCATGCATGATTTAGATAGCGAGAATTCCGCTTGCTATTGTCATCGTCCTCTGCGTTGACTTGAAATGCTTTCTGACTGATGAACCAAAGAAAGCGCTACCTATGCTAGCTGTACTGGTCGCTCAACACGCAGCGCTGGCTGCACCTACTACAGCGCACTCCACAAAAGGCGACTCTAAAGTCACCGTTCGCTTTCACAGAAGGACCAGGACTCAGCAGGCTCCAGCCTGTGCCCCATCTGCTACTCCATCACCTCAATCAGTTACTTCACCCCGCGGTGGAGCAACTGCCCTTGCGCCCGTTCGACGTTTCTCATAGGCCTCTGACTCGCCAAGTGGATAGGCTGGATCTCCTCATCTCTTATAGAGCCTCGTTCTTCCGTATGTCCCTTCAAAGCCACAATATCATATATCTTCCACATCAGACCGAACCGTGTCAACGTTGGGTCGACACGATTGACCTTCCATGACCGATTGACTACTGGGTCCTCTTTTTTTAGTTTGAATGCGATTAGGGAGATAAAAAAGAGTCATACTGTTAGGGAAAGCGTTGTGTTTACCTACTACAATAACAAAGCAGTAACTAAGGAAGGTAGGATACGGCATAGGTCGCTTCCGGATTAGAACTAAAAGCAAGACAGACGTAGCATTTCGCGGAAGGAAGAAAGATCGGCGACACCGTTCACTTAGATTAGAGGCCTAGTTGACGACCCGCTTCTTGATGGAGAGGAAGACGCTTCTAGTGAATTCACTAATGTACTAGCAGGCGGGTCTTTCTTTATTATTCTATTATTATAGCTAGCTTTCTTTCAGAGCTGTCAAGCTTTTGGGAGTCCGCTATGTATCTAGTCTAGTACACGACCATATCAATTCGATGTAGGTGTCATTCAACTAGAATCCTATTTCCTATATAAATATAAAGTTCGTTTCAATCGAATGCGGAAAGCTCATCATAAAGGTGGTGATCACTAATGCTTTTAGTTGGAGTTGGCTTCCGAGGTGTCCGGTTCAGCAATCGACGTAACTGGTTCAAATACCAGAAGCTAGGTCATAGAAGGTAGATTCGATTCGACAATCTTAAGTAGTGGAGTCAGCCCTTTGCCGGGATACGATACAGTCAGCCTCAGCTAATCACTAGCTTATGAAAGAAGAATATCGTCAAGTCGGAAAGGAAGAAGAATGCCATCATAGAGGGATCAGCATGTAAACTTGAAGGTATAGGGAACTCCTTTAGCTCCAGAATTCTTTAGAATGAGAGTTAGGGTCGATCGGGGGAGCCTTACCTCTTAGATGACCCAAGTGAGCATTCAAGTATCTGTCCTACATTCATTCGTGAAGGTACTCCTAACGGATTGAAAACCATATCAACAGGTCTTCCATCTTGCAAAGAAGGGATCCTCCTCTAAGGGATGCAAGCGCATACGAGATTCTCTTATATACGCTGCCATTCGAGCAAAGAGTAACTTGTCCCTAAATCCGATTGTTGGCATCTAAGTTAGATCCTACTACACAGTAAGATAAGCTATCCCATTCCTTTGCCGGGAATGACATTACTATACCATACCTGACTATACCATGAAAAAAGCTAAAAAGCATCTGTTCGCTTTTTAGATCCTATCGCTGACAGGAGCAAACCTTAGTAATTATTCTACTCTTGCTCTCCCTTTAGGTCGATAACTACTCCTCTCTTGACTGTCATGAAAGGAATCAAAGTAGCTGGGACCACAGAGTTCCCCAGTTGAGGCATGTAGAGAAATCGATACTGTCAATTAGTCCACGTATCCAGTTTTGTGCGGATTAGTTTGAATGGAATCAAAAAGTGGGAATCTCACGCTTGGATTGACTGTACCCAGCTCAGGTGGCTTGCGAGTGCAACCTTACCATGGAGCATCCAATCTCTCTCTTACAGATGCGCTGTTCAAGCACCTTTTCTCTAGGATGTCGCATATCAGCTCTTAGGCGATGAAAAAGACTGAAAAGGGAACCGTTCCGAAGCTCAATCACACCTTAGTTGGATTTCCTTCGGGCAGAATCGAAGACTGGAAAGAAAGCAACTCGGTCTACCGAAGGAAGGAGATAGGACTGAAATTTCTTTTCCCCATTGCCAAATTTCCTTAGTGAAAGTAGCATCTTTCTTTAGATTAGAACATTCGGACATTTCATTTTAGGTCCAAGACTGGGAAAAAATGACATTCCCGGATAAGATAAGCAAAAAGTATAGGAAGATATCAACCATGGATGGAAGGTCCTCCTGTAAGCCAGAAGGTCCTACTAACTGGTCTAAATCCCATTCTGGAATGGGTAAATGGGAAAGCTTTCATATAATGCCTTTGTTCGTACCGGACTCTTTGACTTGGTTGGGACTGCAACCTTTAAATAGTGGAGACACTGCTGCTACTACTAAAATTTCCTCGCTGAGGGAGAGGTGGACGAAGGGTGACGTAGGAACTAGGTAGACTCTCTGTGACGAAGGAAGGAGCTGGACAGAACCGGCACCCTCTGGATGCCGCGGCGGACCGGGAGCGCGGGACAGTCCAGGAGAGGGGATGACAGAAGACAATAGGAATGGCCTAAGAAGATAGGCCAGCAAGGAAGGATGAAGAGAAGACAGCCCGGAAAAGGGCACCCTTATAGCACGGGGATCGTGCACCGGCCTGAGAAGACAGGCCATCAGGAAAGATATTATTGTCGCCTTGCGACAACCACCACCACCAAGGCATCAGTAAATGTGACTGCGACGAGGTCGCAGTCACCGGCCACACCGGCCAGCCCCGAGCAAGGAAGAAGGGAGTTGACCCAAGAGCAGCCGGTCCTCCCACGCATGGTTACAAGGTCAATGGCTCATTCTATGCCACAGCCTCCGCCATTTTTAGCGCTGCCTGCAAGGCGCGAAGCCCGGCGAGCAGACGCGGCCCCGGCGCGACCCGAGCAATATTACGGGTCGCCCGTTTTACATCATATATGGCGGAAGGATCGACATCATCAGCCGAGGACGCAATGAGAAGAATGGCCGAGCGGCTGGACCGCTTAGAGGCCGAAAACGAACGGCTAAGGGGGCAGCTAGCAAGACATGCCCCGGGGGTAGAAGGGCCAGAGCCGACAACAGCTACACCCGCTCCCACGCCGGCAGTCACTACCGCACCACAATACCATTCGGTGGCGCCGCCTCAGCCAGCCGCTACCTCACCACGGCACCTAGGAACATTGGCAGGACCGCATCAGAATCCTAGCACCAGCGGGCCAGCCAGAGAGGAGATGGTGGAATTCCTGAATGAATGGATGAAGAGGCAGTCGTTTATGCTGCCACCCGTCCCGCTTACACAACATCGGCCATATCCAATAGAGATCGAGGCCGAAGATTTCCCCAAGGGGAATGCCAACTTTTGAAAAGTTTAGTGGCAGAACCCCCACGAACACTTGATGCAGTTCATTTTGGCGCTTGGCAACCTTATGCATAATCCGAACTACTGCCTACGATTGTTCGGATCATCTCTGACGGGCGACGCCTTCCAATGGTACCTGACCATACCAGCAGGGTCAGTAAAGACTTGGGAGGAGATGCAGAAGCTATTCATCGCCCGGCTTTTTGTAACCCAGAGAGAGGTGACGCTTTCTGACTTGTCCAACATGCGGCAAAAGCCAAATGAAACAGTGGACAAGTACATCGAGAGATGGCGGTTGGAGGCAAACTAATGCAAAGCCAATCTCTCGGAAGCTCAGCAAATAGAGCTTTGTCGTAACGGAATCAGGAATGAAATCTCTTTGCTAGTAAGCGAGCAGATCAACACTTTTAGTACACTAGCAAAAGAAGCTTTCAAGAAGGAGCATCTCCTTGCCCAGCGGGCAGCAGAAGGCGCGGCAGAAGCCGCTGGTGCGAGCGGCAAGTCGCAAAAGAAGGACAAGGGCGGAAACTCGGCCAATGTGACCGAGGTAAAAGCTGCAGCGAAAGGCGGGGGAGGAAACAAGGGGCAGTCCTCTCAGCAAAACAATGAGTTGGACAACTTCCCATTGTTGGATGAGGATATACTTCCAATCCTCATGAATCTTCTGGAAGATCCGCCTTCCATAACGCTGCCGCCGCCCAAGTTCCCAGACGAGGTGGGGAAAACAAATGACCCCAAGTACTGCCACTACCACCGTAGGATCCACCACCCAACAACCCAATGTTGGACATTGAAGAAGGTGATCCTCAAATGTATGGAGAAGGGGATCGTGAAAGTTAAGACCCCCAACGCTTCCACTAATAATGTCTCTGCGACAGACCCAACAGAGTGGGGGCACGACGAGACATGGGATCAAGAGAGGATCCGTCAATTAGAGGAAGCATGGGAACCTGGTGAGAAAGAATTACCAAATCAAGAAAAGAGAACGGAAGACGATGATGCATGGGACTTTGTGAGTCCCAAACAGATCCCAGATATGCCGGCTTCGCTACGGCGACGCCGCAACAGGGAGAGGAGAAAGGAATTGCAAAAGAAGAAGGAGGAACTCCTTCAGGAGATGTTCCCATACCCGCAGAGGTTTTTTCGGTGGTCCTCGCGGGACCAACCGTTCATTGTGGGAGATTATCTCCAAAAGGAGAGGCTCCGTCCCTTCTATAAGAGGATGATGCACCCAACTTACTGGACGCCACCGGACAAAGCCAAAGAGTGTCCAGAGTTGCGCGGCTGGGGGCAAGTGCCTAAACCCCAGTCCGAACCCTCAGGTAAACCCGAAGCACTGTTTTGGGGAGCCCCGCCGATAGAGGAGGGTCCCTCACTTTATGAGCATTTGGAAGACTCCCGACCCCAGTGCAGCGTGGTCTCTTGCTACCACATAGGCATTGAAGAAGGGACGAGCCGCCAGGAGTCTGCATCCAAGAGGAGGATGCGCAGAAGGAGAGAGCGGCAAAGAGAACATCGCAGGCAAGGGTTTACAAAGTATGACGGGAGGAGTTCCCCTGTTCAGCACATATTACGATACGTACAGGAGTGTTGCAGGGATCACCCGAACTTGGGTAAGCTTCACAGGAATTTTGGTAAGTCCCTGGGCCCTGTTCCAAAAGCTTGGTACCAAACTCCGGCGGTTCAAGCTGCAAAGGACTGGGCGCAGCTCCAAGACCTCTTCCTGATGCGGTTCGCCGCGCAGCGAAGACCCCAAAGCTATCGAGAAATGATAGGGTGGGAACAGCACTTCGGGGAAAAGACTGCATGCTACATTAACAAGTGGCGGAATGCAGCTTGGAGCGACCCCGAATCACTAAAAGTGCCTGAAAAGGAGACGTTGCGCTCCTGCCTTGCAAATGCGGCCTATCAGAGAGACCGCCTTCCCGCCGGGTTTCTTGCTGCCTTCGACAAGGCCCTACTCAGGCAAATTCAGGCTCCAGCAGGGGTAAAGATGGAACAAGTCTACGTAGAGGAACACGTAGGCAGAACCCTTTCTTATTTAAGAATAGAAAGAGCCGCCCTTCTGGAGCAACACCCAGAGGTGAACAGAGTTCGACACCTGGGTTGGCCGACATTCCGCTTATTCAAGGAAGGGGATATGGCTGCGATAGGGCATCTAGTCCGATACCAAACAGTGGTGCGGCTAATGTCCCAAGATGAAGCCTATGCACTCCGGCATTTCCCATTTTCTCTGGCCTCTCATAGCTATGCACTCAGGTGGTTCTCGTTCCTTCCAGCCCGGTCGTTGGATTCATGAGAGCATCTGGTAGAAGCCTTCATTGCCAGATTTCACGATTATACAATAGTCGTGACCCCAGAACAACTGCAAGGGGTACGACCCATGCCGGGCGAGGCGGCCTATCAATTTGTATTGCGATGGCTGGATACTCGCCTTTGCCACCCTCATTTGCACTCGGAGTCTCGAACAGTTCAAGAATGCGTCCGAGCAATGGGGGAGCTATACCCTCCACAACTGAAAGTCCCATCGACTTTCGTAGCCTTGCTAAGACAGATTCGCAACCAAGACATAGCAGAACCAATGGAGGTGTCTTGCAATATGGTCGATATCGTGCCGGTCGAAATAGAGCCGCATGAAGATGAGGAAGAAGCTTCAGAAAGCTTGCCCGTGCTCCGGTCAGGGAGACACACAGCAGAAGAAAAGGGGAAAGCACCAGCTAAACCAAACGAGGCGGAGCCGAGGGTTCCCCCTCCTCCTCCTCCGCACAAAGACTAAAATGAGCAGATGAAGAACTTGCCACCGAAGCCGGAATACGATGTCATAGCGCATCTTCGGCGAATCCCGGCAAGGTTTAGCATATACGAGGCCTTGCAGCTCTCTAAGGAATCAAGAGAAGCGCTGATCAACGCAATGGTCAACGAATCTGTCCGGGACTTTGACTTAGCAGAAACAACAGATGACGCTGCTGAGTGTGCCCAGATTATGACTTTGACCGATGAAGATTTGCTCCTCGGCAACACTGAACACAACCGTCCGTTGTTCGTCAGTGGGGACTTAGCGGGAGAGCGAATCAACCGCATCATGCTCGATGCGGGATCAGCAGTAAATATATTGCCATTTAAGACGCTTAAGAAGATTGGCTTCAGCCCAGCTCAATTAAGGAGCAGCAATCTGGTCATCCAAGGGTTCAATCAAGGGAGCTGAAAAACGGATGAGCGCGCTAAGGCTTTGAAGCCCTTGCTTTTGCTTGCTGGGGTCGGAAGAACGACCCGTTCGCCACTTTAGATGGAGATGGCCTATCTCCTCTTTTCTATTCTTCCGTATCCGTTGGGCGCCACACCCATTCTCTTATGATGCACCTAGTGACCGAGGTGAGTGATTCGGCATTATTTCGCAGGCAAGTGAAGTCGGAAGACCTCTTTCAACATTAAGGGATTCCGACACCATGCGAAGATTGTAATGTTCCTTTGTAGGAACTCGATGTATTCCTGCTTCTCCTGGGGAGTGAGAGAAGCGCTGATCTTTGTGATCCTGGGTTCCTCGGGGGTTCCCAAGTGGATGTCTTCAGTCTCTTCAATAACTGCTTTGGACTTCTCTTCGAATCGGGCGAAGACTCGCTTTCATTCTTCGACTTTGGTTTTCCACCATAGCTTTGCGTCCGCATCGAGGTACATTGCTGCCATCTGCGCCATCAGCCTCCTCGCTCAAACGCAGCATCGACAGGTATGGCTCCATGTCCAAGAGCCCCTTTTAGCACCTGAGTGTCTCTGGTCCCGGTGTACACTCTCGGCTCTGGCACCCTGACTTGTTGGCCTGAATCACTTGCGCCATGACTGATCGCCCTCCTCAGCACAGCAACCTCCTCTGCCAGGTGTGCCATCTGAGTCAAAGGAATTATACCATTTTTCTTCTATGGGCTATGGGGACCCGCTCCTGTCTCTTCTGACTCTGGAGTTCGGTATTTTCTCGGCTTCATAGATGATCACGCTAGAATTAGACGGCTCTATATGATGAAATGCAAAAGTGAAGTTAGTGCAATGTTTCAAGCCTTTTATCGCATGGTTCTTACTCAGTTTGGGAAATCTATGAGAATTCTCCGCTCAGACAATGGAGGAGAGTTCATCTCTAATGCTTTGTGGAAGTATTTCATAGACCATGGGATTCTTCATCAGACCTCATGTGCAAATACTCCTCAACAATACTGAGTTGTAGAATGGAAAAATCGCCATCTCCCGGGATCAAGAAACTCGAGGACTTCTACTGGGAATGAAAGTTCCCGACCTTTGGCCTGATGCCTTAATTTAATGATGGCTGCTTATCAGAGTAAGAAGACGATTGCTCCTATTATTGGTGGGCGATCTCCTCTACACGTTCTCCTTGGGCGGACCTCCTGACTATTCAAACCTCAGAGTATTCGGATGCACTGATGTGTTCACATTCCATTCCCTGCACAGGACAAACTGAGCCCTACATCTCACCCTTTGTGTTTTCTTGAGGTACCCCTCGTCTCAAAAGGGGCTACAAGTGTTAATGATCCTTCTACACGACGATTCCACCTTTCTCGACATGTCACGTTTTTCGAACATGTGCCTTACTACTGAGCTCGGGGCTTTGAGATTCCCTGTGATGGTGGGCCATTATGTTCCCCTGTCTCACCTTAGGGGGAGAACTATGGAGGAGTTTATGTGAGACAGCATCCGAATTCTCCGATTAAATAGAGTTTGCAGGACCCGGGTGACCAGAGTGATCAGCAGCTTGATCAGCTTAAGGGGCAGTTTCGCAGGTTTGTGAAGACATATTCTCGTAGGTAAGTTTTCAGAGCTGAGCCAACTGATCCAGTGGTATCCCTCTCTCCCTCTACTTCGAACCAAGACTCTTCTTCAGACTTAGGTTCTCCAGCTTCCATTCTCGAGGTACGTAGATCCACCCGTGTTCGTTTTCCTATTCATAGGTTTGTATCAACGGACGTCTCTGTCTACTTCCCACGAGTCATTTCTGTCTGCTATTTCATCCATTGGGGAACCTGACACCTTTGCGGAGGCCACATCTCAACCCTGCTGGCAGCTCTATGCAGAAAGAGATCGTAGCACTAGAATGTAATGCTACTTGGGATTGAGTCTCTCTTCCTCTAGGGAAATCAATAGTTGGCTGAGATTCGGATGGAGTCTCGCTTAGTCGCTCGCTCGGGTCTATAAAGTCAACAAAAAGCTGATGGATCAGTTGAGAGGTTGAAGGCTAGATTGGTGGCCAAGGGATACACACAAGAGTATGGAGTCGAAACTGAGGTTTTGACAAAGCCTGTAGCGAAAATAACCTCGGTTCGTTGCATTCTTTCTATAGCATCTGCCAAAGGTTGGCCTCTTTACTAACTCGATGTGTAGAATGCATTTCATTTAGACTGGCGATCTTCAGAAAAAGGTGTATATGGCTCTACCTCCAGGTTTCGCTTGTGAAGGAAAATTGCATTTAGTCTGTCGGCTCCATCAAGCAGTATTGATGGGGATTTGAAAGAGCTTCAAAACGTGACGCGCCCCCCAGCTATTCCGTCAGTTGAACTTTAGTTAGGGCTATTCCTTTGAGGAGAAATATAGAACAAATTTGAGACGGTCAAGAAAGCCCAAGGGCGAGGGATATGGCCGCCTTGAAGAAAGAGAGGCATGAATTGAGGAGCATGCTCACCGAAGTGCTCGCAACCCTACTCGCACCAACCAGAGAAGCAGAACCCTTTGTCCCTATCCAGGCCAGTCAAAATGATAGATCTTCTACAGCTGACCTTCCAGGCAGCTAAACCCCTCCAGTGGCTCCCACGCACAGTCCGCATGTGCTCCCTACATGCAATCCAGCCCCAGCAACGGGACCCTCTTGTAGCCAACAGGCCCCTTCAGTAGGCCCACAAGTGAATGGTAAAAATCCCCGCCTCAAGCTTTTCATGTTTCCCAAGGCATGGTCCCTTCACACTAAACTTCCTTAAGCCCTCAGCCGTGGGGGCAGTCCGCAAGTGGACCAAGCGCTCATGACCCCGGCGATACATTCAGCAACTCGAAGCCCGGATGACCGAAAATGGAGGGGGCAAGCGAGAAGCAACATCATTTCATTCTTTCTGCCTATTTCCTACAACCCGGCTCCCCGCTGGATATACTCCTCTTTTCATCGCTATAATGGGACCGAAGATCCATAGGCCTATTTACAGTCAAACTATTTATACTGCACTGACGTTTGCCGAGGATGATGCCCATTTAATCCGACTATTCCAGAGGAGCTTAGTGGGCTGAGTTTCAGCGGTTGGCATCTTGATAGAAAAAGGGGCCTAGCTAGATTCTCAAGCAAGAGCAAAGAGAACAGGGGATAAGAGAACCGCCTATTCGATAGCATGAATCCCCGCAGCCTTGAAGGAGTTACCAACCAAGTTCCAGTCCCGTGTACGTTGCATAACACCAATGGGGGTGGATCTATCTCATCTTTGCAGTCTCCTGGACAGGCTTGCTTCTTACGGCGAAGACTGGGAGGCAAGACAGAAGGTTATCTCGGAAGCATCCGGCAATTCAATTGCAAGTTTCACCGAAGGGCTGAAGAAGATAGAGGTGGAGCTTGCTTCTTGCTTGGAGATCCATAAGAAGAAGCAAGCCAAGCTCGACCTCCACAAGGATAGGAATGCAGCGTTGGTTACAGAAGTGGATACCCTTCTTAAACAGAGAGAGGCAGCTTGGGCTGAGTACAATTATCTGGCTCAACTTCATAACGAGAAGTCGCGAGCCCGCACGAACAGGCATCAGCCAAACTTTCTTCTGACCTTGCTTCTATCGCCTCCAAAACTGCAGACTTGAAGAAGCAGCATTCTTTAGTGTCTGGTCAGATTGAAGATTGGAAATCCGCTCAACAGGAAGAACATGAGCTAATTAGTTCCAATATTGCATTGACTAATGATGTTTCATCTCTGTTGGGCTCTATTCTGAGTGGGCTATGGTTGTAATCTTGATTTCTCACTTGAATTTGAACACTTTGATGGCATGGAATGACATTTTCCTTTTCTGATGCGGGTTTTCCCTCATGGGATGTCATTAAGGATCGCGAAGCGGTCACTTTTCAGCCGTTGCGCGCCTCTTCTTAGAACGAACACTTTACTAATAAGCTTTGAAGCCCTTGCTTGCTCCAGCAAGAGTAGGCTCTTCAGAATGAAAAGACGTATAAGGCATTTCATGCAGTTTTTTTGGGGGAGAGATTTAGACAACCAACGATGTTAGCTACGAGTTCGCACCCCCAGCAAGATCACCTTTTTCATCAGCCACTGCTACTCTTTCGGCCAATCCTGAATCCGAAGTACGGTAACATGGAAGTATAATAAGCGTATTCAAAGAAAGAAGCGCAAAAAGCAGAAAAGAAAAAGGAAGAGTGGGACTAAGCACAAGCAAGGACAGAAGCCTATAAGCTATTAGATGCAAGCGAAGTAGAATAATATGCCATAAAGCAAAAACCCATTTTCCAATCCGACCTTTGAGAAATGGTATCGATAACATGTGTTTGATCAAATCGGTTTTCTATCCCTCACATAACGTTTGCCTCGGTAACAGATAATGCCGAAGCTTGACCGCTGTGAAATACAGGCACAAACACATCTTCTCAATTGAGTGTCATTTATCTCTAGCCTCTTAATAATTAATAAAGCGACTTAGGTACTAAATCGTTTGTTCCTTTCCTTCCTCATTCTTCTATGCCAAGAATGATCCAATTTCATCTTGTGAAGCTGCTATGTACAATCTCAAGGGCTCTCCATCCCTTGGTGGCATCAAAACTGGCCTGTTGGTCAGGTATTTCTTAATTTCATCGAACGTTTACTAGTGCACTTCCTCCCACACGAACTCTTCTGAGTCCTTTAGTTTCAGCAGAGAAAGTGAGACGTGCTCAAGAAGAAGAGGTATAAGTTAGTAGTCCACGTAGATATTGCTCTCTCTCTCTCTCTCTAATGCCCACTTGGTCGATCACCAGATGATAGGTGTGGGGACCACGATAGGGGAATTGCGGCAGTGATGCGGAAGAGAAAGATCTGTAATATCTGTATGATTTTCGTATCCCCCTCCCTCGCCCTACCAGAGCTCTTAGGAGGGGGAGGATATAAAATACTAAGTATACAATGGTAGGTAACAACTCCAGTAATGTTGAATAGGCTATACAGACAATTCAACAACAAGAGAGTAACAGAACAGCAGAGGAAGAGAAGAGGCTATAACTAGTTATATAGCTACAGAAGTTTACCCATAGGATGACTTCTGCCTTTGAAAGCACTATTATAGTAGGGGAAGAACCGAAGGTCACTCCTACTATAAGATAGGAAAGGGAAAGGAACGTTTCCCCCCAGGTAGCGTTAGCAACCTTCCCCCTCTATCCCTATATTCCAGTACAATGGCTGAATCGTGGATAGGGAACTCGACTAGCTACCTACCTAACCTAATTTTTTGTTGACATTTCCGGGATCAATGATTGATCTTAGTGCTACATCTGACCCAACCTAAACCACGACTTGGAGCCAGATCCTCCTAAGAACTTCACAGAGCGTACCACACTGAGATAGGAAACCGTCTAAGACCGGAAGAGCTAGATCGAGCAAGAATTCAAGGCAGTCGGCGCAGATCGATAAGCATGTATCTGATCTCCCCACGAAACTGGCCACCTTGAACCATTCTCCTAACGTCCGCGACGGAGCGAGGAAGCCCTTCTCACTTCGTCACTGACATCACGAGGATCTAGTCTCTTAACGTCGGAACCCACTCGGACAACCCGCATATTAACATAGATTTGGATTAGGATTGGCGCGCGTAGTCCAGCCCAGGTGTAGGAATCCTCCTATGAACGTCGGACCCGGATCGAAGAAAACTCCTTCTTTAGAGGGGCTAGATACGAAACCATGAAGGCCACTATCCACCTGCAGGGGACGGACGGAGAGAAAGAAGGACTGACAGAAAGAAAGACGGACACCTACACATTGGTAGGTATGAGACTTACCAATAACTAAACCTCTGCGGGTGAACCATCATTCCCGTCCCATTTCATTGGTATCGTCTGAGAGATCACCTGAGGCGTGGGAGGCCACTGGCAACGGGGCGCTTTCGCGTTACACGCCCGCCTGCCCCCGCACCAACGGCACCAGGGCAGCTCGACTTACTTTACCGGGGGTTCTTTGTGGAGGAACCTTTCCCCTTCCTTACTTAAAAACCGAGCTTAAAACCCGAAGGGGTGGGCGGCGGGTGGGGAAGGAAGCGCGAAGAGAGCAGAACGCACAAGCTATAACGCGGCGCTCCGAACCAAGGGCGGGGAAGGCGAGCGTAGTGAGAGAATTTGGTCATTTTGTCGGCCTTCGATAGTTATAGGGAAAAGGGAGGTTCTAGATAGAACCTGACTGAATCGGAATAGAAGGAGGGGTATATTACCAGACCAGAATCAAGAAAAGGGGGCTGAGTCATTTATACCCCCAGGATAGGAATCAAAACTTATTCCATAATAATCCTTTTACAATAAGCATCCATCCTAATCCTAATAAGAAGCCGGTGGTAAATAGGCTGTTCCACCAGGTCATCTAGAAGAGTAGGGTAAGTCGTCTAGGTCTCGATCACGCTGATGATCTGGATCTGAAGCCGAAGATAAAGATAGAGACGAAGATTCCTAATGCAAAGACGCAGAGTCTAGGGCTGCTCTTTCCCAATCCGAACCAGCGGAATAGGAAACCCCTATTCCGGGGAGGAAGGCTTTGCCAAATCCACCGGTAAAGGAAGAAGTAAAGTTCATAAGTCAATTTCCATGATAGGAAGTGGTTGATCCGATTCTCGTGAATCGAGTGACTGGAAAGGTTTGGTTTAACCACACGTACCGGATCGAAAGAATGACGTTAATAGGATGAAGTAAGTCCCTCGCTCGTTAGGAACCAGCCAGTCCTGGCGTTAGGTAGAGGAGCAGGTGTCCGCGCGGAATTGATTGAGTCAGACTGGAGTTGCTCTTTCTGAATAAGCATCAAATGATGTCTTTCTTTCGGAAGGACTTCGTGTCAAGGTTAGTTGTTTCACTCCTGCCTTGATTCTTTTCGGGCATTACCCCTCCCGAACTTTCTCCAAATGATAGAAGAGAGTTTTCCCATATGTCCGCAGTGACGCCCTTCTTAGGGCCTGTGCGTTCGGCGTAGCGTACTAACTGCCTGCCGTGCCAGCGAAATTCGCCTTGGCTTCTTCGTTTCCAGAATGTCTGATGCAGCATCTTTCGCTTGACTTTTGTGTTGGCGAGTGCATGCGTCCACGGTCAGGGCTTTCACAGCTTGTACGTAGTTAAGGTGAAGCTTCGTTTGGTGTTGATTATTCTATATACGACTGGGAATACCCCGATGAATGAAACCGACGGCTCGCTTTCTCTCTACCATTTACATATCTTTTTTGATTGATCATCGTATCGAGCGTGAAACCATCCCCTCTAGAATTCCCAAATGTGTGACTGATCCAATCACTTCTAAAATGTGTAACAAGTATGACTTCTAATCTGTAAGAGAGCGCAGGGAAGCTTCAAAACTACTGAGCGCTAACGCGCGCCTCTTCTTATAAGTTCTTTTCGGCCGAGTTAGCTGATAAACTAAAGCGCGCCAACGCGCTATAGGCTTTTCAGCCGTTGCTCGCGTTAGCTCGCATACGTTTTTCATCAGGGTCAGATTCCATAACCTTTGCTAATCTCCGAGCTCCTTCGGCTTGTAACAAAAGCTCTCAGAGGCCTTGATCGTTTACGGCCTGTAAAGGCTATTTGATGGACGAATGTGTGCCCTATTGGAGCCGTTTACGGGCCTTACTTCTCTGTCCTCTTTCCTCTGTTAATTCAATATCTCTTTCGCCTTATCCTGATCTGATCTTTCCTGGTATTCAATCTACAACCTCTCTGAGCTAAGAAAATGAAATTAGGCTTCCTCCCCAGTCTCAGATGTCCATTCAAAAGGAATTGATCGAGATGAATCCCCCACTATTGGCTTGAAGTCAAGTGCAAGAGTTGAAGCGGGTGGCATTAGGTCTCCTATTTGGGCTTGTTTCAGACCCCTTGGGATATTGATTCAATTCCTTCTATATTCGAGACCTCTGTCGGACTAAGGCTTCCTACTGCTACTTTTAAATCAATGTCGGCATTGCGCACTAGCTATTCTGATGCCCTATATTATATAAAACCTGCTCCCCCTCGTAGATTAACCATGGTCAGTTCCTTTAGCACAACCTATTTGTGCAATTCCTCATCTGCACCTGAAAACAGCACTGGATTCAATAGCAAAGGGAAATGAGCTGATCTCGCCTTTGATCTAGGATTTCTCGCTTAGCTAAGCTCTTGGGAAAGAGTTACCTCTTTCACGAAATTCACTGGCTGCGAATGCCCAACTCAGCATCTTCTCACCTTCATGAAAGAGTGTTCCGGACCAGATATCGATTATCCTTCTCTTTGAAAGACTTTTCAAAAGTCATTGGCCAGTATCGCACTCTTGTGGTACCAATCTCGGGCAATTCGACATATCGAGACCTGGGAACAACTTCGAGATGCTTTACTTCTCAGGTTCTTCATAGAAAGAATCCGACGACTGCTCAAGGGCCCTTGTTTTCAGTATAATAGTGAGAACCATGTCTCTTACATTCTCAAGTGGAGAGACGCAGCTATGACCTCCCCTCAACTATGCCAACAGGGTGAGAGCCAGCTCGTCAGTGCTTGCAGAAGTCTTACTAGCTTTGCCTCCATCTGATTCTCTAGAGTCTTTTCATGCCATATAGCATGAGGCGGCTCAGGCTCCTTCATCCTCAGGAATCGTCTCTTCTCTGACATAGCACTTCGTCGAAGCGCGAGCGTCGAAGATTAGGAAGATGATCGCGACTATGGGGCACACTTCTTATGTTAGGTGTCTTACCGTATCAGGCTTCGACGGTCCCTAAGCGCCTTGGGTGGCCTCTTATCAAGCTTTTCCAGGAAGCCGACCAGTCACCTATCGATCATCTCTTCGTCTATGAGCAGGCGGCCGGTGAGAAGGCCTTCCAAGAAGGGTATATCCTCTGGTCTTTCCCCTTTTCTCTCGCTGAAGGAAGCTATGCTATAAGGTGGTTCTTTTCTCTGCCTGCACAAGCTTTCGCTTCATGGGCCGAATTTTGAGAGCTCTCTTGATTTTATGATTATTACCTTAAGCCGACTGGGGAACAGTTTAGTGTCGTTCATCGGCTCCCTGAAGAAGCGATGGTTCAGGCATGTATTGCCGCAATGCTTGACAAGAGAGCGTTGTCACAAGATGAACCTGCTCCTACGATCTTCCATGATCTGCTCACTGTTGTGCGGAACCGACAGAATGCGCAGCATGTCTCCTGTCTTGCTATTTCAGACGAGCCATCTTGTCTTCCCGATGATTCTGACGACCCTGATCCTGCAGATTATCCGTCTCGAATGGAAGCTGATCAGATTGCATTACGTTCTGCCAAGCAGCTTCCCGCCTATCAGGGGCAAGAGCTACACTCGCCGGATCGTCGTCCCAGGTTTCTCAACCAGCACCAGTTGCACCTGCCCAAGCGACTTCTTCTCAGCCTGATGCAGCTAAGGCTGACAAGTCCAAGGGTAAGAAATCGGCTGTATCTACAGAACCTGCTTCAGAACAGCCTCCGGTCATGTATGAAATTTTGGCACATCTTAAGAAGATCCCAGCCAGACTGAGCGAATTTGATGCTCTCCAGTTATCGCGCTCCTTTCGTCAGGCACTTGTGCACGCTCTCCTCGATAATGACACGCGCGAGGTCTACCTTGCGGAAGTCAGAAGTGAGGCAGAGGACCAAGATGCTGACACTGGAGTGGAAACAATTCATTCAGACCATTCGGTTGCAGCCATTACATTCACAGAAGACGACATGTTGCTAAGGAATGCAGATCACAATCGCCCTTTATTTGTCACTGGGGATTTAGCCGGAGAACGAATCAACCGCATCATGCTAGATCCATGGTCTGCAGTGAATATTATGCCTCTCAAAACATTAAAGAAGATTGGTATTCGTCTCACTCCAGCCCGGATAGCAATTTGGTGATTCAAGGATTCCATCAAGGGCTTCAAAACTAAAGCGACCGATAGGGTACTGAAAAACTAAAGTGCGCTAACGGCTTGAACGAGCAAAAAAACTAAAGCGCAACGGCTTTCGCTAACGTGCGCTCATCCGTTGTCCCAGCGCTTACTACTCTCGAAAAATGACCTCCCATAGGAAAAAGCGGGAGGCGAAGATGCGGGCAAGCATGAACCCGACGAGAAAGCAACTGTCTGAGGAGTTGCCGGATAAGTCCGAAAAGGCACAGCAGCAGGTCCGCTCGGCGAAGTAAAAACTGGAGGACCAGGAGGAGTGCTCAAATGAGGAATGGGGCTTACAGTGTTGATCTCATAACATAAGTTCAGGGACATCCTCGAGATGCTGCCTCCGAAGAACAATATTTTGATTTAAGTAAAACTCTCGTCCTAGTTTGGCGACCACATCTGTCTCTATCCAGTTTGTACCTTTGAAAAGGATAGTCCGTCCCCAGATTCAACATAAATCACTTCCCTATCTTTGTCAAGCTGGACCCTGATGAGGGATGGGAAGGGCTGAACCCGTCTGCCCTTTTCTTCGTACGCAAGTAAGCAACAGGCCTTAAATTGTATCGAGCTACAGGCCCTTCTTATAAGATGTTGTAAGCTACGGGCCATAAAATCTCCGACGAAGCTTAAAGCAGGCATCAAGAGCGTCGAAGGGGGCCAACAAGTGGATTGAATCTTTTCCAGTCTAGAGACTGGCGGATTACCTTCGAAACATCCTAAAGGTTTCTCATCTTATCTTTCCTTCTTTGACTTTAGAGCTGATAAGGAGTTCAAAATGAGTTTGCACGAGACTTCACTACAGAAATGTAAGAAAAAGAAAGACATAAATACCTCTTTTCTTTATCCGTAGGGAATTGAAATACTCTCCCGTCCCGCTATGACTCAAAGATGGTAATAAGCTAATAGATGGGCCTCATCTCAAAAAGGTAGAGGAGAGATAGAATGAGTCAATGTGCTTTGCCAGTTTAGATTCAATGTGGGAAGGACTATGCCAGCGCACATGAGAAAAGGCAAGGCCAAGGAGAGCGGTGTGCAATAGTTGCTTTGTGGCGGGCAAGGTCAATCGAGATGCGAAGAATATCCCTCTTTCGTACCCAAAGGGAATCAGCCTTGGCATTATATTATGATCCTACTTTCTCTTTGATTGCTCTTGTTACCCGGGTCCTGAAAAGAGACTTGTTTCGATGCGTAGATGCAAGGAATAGAAAAGTATGTTAGATCTTTCCTAGCTCCAATCCAAATCGCACATTTTCTGCTAGGCTAATAAGTAAAAGACCAGGCTATCTCCAACAGGCGAGAGTGGCAGAGATCGAAGTAAAGGAAGAAAGCCAAAAGAAAAGCCACTGCTCTTCAACAAGACTCTTTCCTATTCTCTTTCTATGGCTATCTGCGCTCCTAGGCTAAGCTAAGGCCTCTATGGTGGGTCCTTCAAATGGAAGAAGATTCCGCTAGGGATAGAGACTATCCCCCATATGAAAGATGCCAAACCTCACAAGCCAATACGAGGTAGAAGTATGCTTGAAGCTCCATCACATCAGGGTTCGCAGTTCTTTGCTCCTTCTCTACTTTTTGAGAAATGAAGCCAAGTGAGAACAGGTTTTCTGACTGCTGATGGTCTTGCTTATGCGGGCTTTCCGAACACCCATTTGGATGCGGTTTTCTTACTTCCTGTCAAGGAGAAGGCCTCCAATCCTCATATATACTCAGTAGATACATTGCGGCAAAGGTTCCAACTCTACCATCCTGATTATCGTCCCTCCAATACCGATCCTGGTCGTTTCAAAGGTCGTGCTCCTGCTGATCCTAATTACCAGGCATGGGCGAGGCATATGTGTAGGCGGCATAAATGGATACTTGGGCGGGCCGGTGTCCTTCATAGTATTCGGGCTACATGTCTTGGTTTCAGCCATAATGCGGCTACTATTTGCGGTTTTCTTCAGTGCCCGTGACGAACAGCTTCCATTTTCCTGGAGGAGAAATGAGTATTACACTCTGGGATCTCAGTGCATTATGT
The DNA here is from genome assembly GCA_036873735.1 of Pouteria campechiana. Lineage (NCBI taxonomy): Eukaryota > Viridiplantae > Streptophyta > Magnoliopsida > Ericales > Sapotaceae > Pouteria > Pouteria campechiana. The sequence goes on from JAYJMB010000001.1 coordinate 513,892, forward strand.
GGTCTTTCCGTCCATGGCGATCCAGTTGACGAGTATCTTCCCACTAACTGTGCTTTCGCAAAGATGGACAAGGCGGGTCGTGTATGGAAGTTGTGGGGCCAACTATGCATTGAGGGTCGAGCTATTTGGCCGCAGTGGGCTAAACTTTTCCGGCGTATTTCTACTCCACTCGGTGATGATCCTCCTTCTCCGGTTATGCCGAATAAGCGTGATAAGATATGGATCCGAGATGAAGAGCTTAAAAAAATGAAACCTGATGAAGAACTGTGCCTCTTTCTGATGCTATGGCTTTCCATGTTTGTATTTCAAAGTTCTTGCTCGACTTTTGCCGTAAGGAGCAGTCTTATTGTAGCAGCTAGTCAGCTCGCTCAGGGTCAACGACTTTCCCTCGCACCACGAGTATTATGCGAGATCTACCGGGGCCTGAACACGATGGCCACTTTTCAAGAGGGGCCACTGGTGGGGCATGTATATTTTCCAGCTCACTACCTTACAGCTTGGCTTGGCTTGGCTTGTATTTCCCTTGGACTTACGGGCTATCATATATTGAAGATGATGCTGTAGAAGGCGACATTCTGATTCGACGCTTCAGCGGTAGTCCAATGGCCAACCTTACCTTCGAGTATGTAGTAGATCGTCTGCTTCGATCTTTTGACATCGGACAAGGTATGTATCGACTCCCATGCAACCGATTGGATATAGACATAATAAAAGAGCCAAACAACACATTGAGTAATGCAGAGACCGACTTTGTCATGGCTCAAATACCATGTCTGCTGCCTGCGAGGGAAGGTTCCAGATTTTGGGTAGAGCCATATCTTCCGAACTGTTTTGCCCGACAATTTGGATTTGATCAGGGATGTCCTCCACCACCGCCTTCACTTCCCAGATCTTGTAGAGAGGCGGGAGTTGGCACGGCTTACTGGTATACCCTTTGCTCCCGTTTCCAGCAGTTAGAGCGAAAGTGTTATGTATTCTTCCCCGGCTCTGAGCGACCCGTACAGATATCCTATAATTATGCTTGGTGGTACGGTACGGCTGCATGGTGACTGCATGAGAGGCTACTGCCCAATGTCATCTTCTACGGGGATCCTCCTTTGGATTTGTAAGAGGACTATCCTGGGGAGCCGGTGGCCTTCCATAGGCTCATGAGAGAGCGGAATAGAGAAGCGGTCCCCAGAGCTCCTGAGAAAGTCTTCTGGATAGATACGCGCAGTCATACAAGACTGGACCGGTGCGAATTTGATCTCCCAGAATGGACTTCTTATAATGACACCGAGCGTGGGGAAGTGAAGCCGGTAAGAGATCAGATTCCAGCAGCTGCACCTCCTCCTAGTGCCCCTTCAAATCCACGTAAGTGAATCGCACTTCTCCTTTTCTTTCCATTACAGATGTGTCTAGTAGTTACTAATGTAATACTGATTTGACTTTCAGGTCCTCCTATAACGAAAGCCATGGCGGAGCGATGCTGGATGCTCGCTGAGGAGAGATTTGATCGAGATGTCGCGAGTGGTCCTAATGCTAAGACCAGGACTCGCATCCATATTCCCACCCTCCAGGAGATTCTTCACAAGATTGCAGTTGGGTCTACTCAGCCTGAACCTCCTCCGACCCGTTTGCCTGCCGATCTGATACCAGACCCCACTAGTTCTTGTTCGGAGGAGCCTGCCCCACGTGCCAAGCGGGGTCCTCGTCGGTCGACTGCTCATATATATAAAGGAAGGCATAAGAATCATGGCAGAGTATGCTCTTCCGTTGAAGCCGACGAAGAAGAATAAAATAGCATTCAAGCAAGGGAAACAGAAGAGGAAGAAGCGAGACAGTTTTTCTGAGGAACTTTCCACCACATTATATCCCTTGCACCAGAATGCCAGACCAGATGACGACCCTTCAGTTGCCTCTGATTCCACTACAGGGGATAATACCCTGTAAAATAATCCGTCAATCGAGCCGAAACTCGACCTATGAGTGTAAGGGGAGGATTCCCCACTTAGGGCAGCCAAGCACGCCCCCTTTTTTTTTTTACTAAACGGGGGATGGAACGAAGAAGAGAGACCGATCAAGGAAACAAAGACAGACCAACTACGCCTGCAAGATCAAGCACCTAAGACTTGAGCCCTCCTTCCCCGAGCCTAATCGAACGAGCTGAGAGCCCAGCCTAATTGAGCCACTGAGCCTTTATTAGGATCAAGGAAAGACCTACACCGAGTGCTCTCCTGTTGTTGTTCGCCGTCCCTGCCCGTGGTTCAAACCTTTGTGCACAGCTCAAACCCTGGGTCTACCCCAACCGAGCCGGATTTGAGCTCCTACCTTTCGAAGGAAAGGGGATTTTCACTTCGATTGGATCAGTGTTCAGTATAGATAGACTAGGCTCGCTTCGCTCGCTTTAGTTTTTCAGCTTGCTCCTTACTATTTACTAGATAGGTAAAGCGCGCCTGTATAATACGTGATAGGGGCCGTCACTAGATAGGCTTCAGCTGGCTTCTGTTGGTCTGGTCTTGTATTGGCATATAGCCTCATATAGCTTGGGAGAACTCGCATATAGCTGGCTAGCATATAGCATTGCTGTATGCCCGCCCCGAACCACTTCCTCTTGCTGAATGACATCATATTCTTTATGTTTAGAGAGGCGGCCTCCCCGACCACCAACCACTAGGGCGAACAGCAAAGCTCTTATAGCAAGCACAAGCAAAAGGCGGCCCAAGCGACCTTTCTTAGCGCATGGCTTTATTCGCTCGCTATAGCGCTTTAATAACAGCTACCGTCCGGCTACTCACTCGAGAGGAAAGCTACGACTGGCGTGACTTCTTAGGCGGGAGAAGAGTCTGTTCTATGTTAGTGATCCTGAACCTACCCACCAGTACCAGTCGGGCGGGGTTCCTTGTTTGGGCACGAGTAGGACCTTCGAGCAGGACAGACAGGCTCCGCGTTCTATCATGACATGCATATCATATGCTCCATCATCCACCAATTCATTATCAATCCCACCCGACTAATACATCTCACTAAGACATAAATCGAGGCCAGCAGAGCGTGAAATAGGAATGGTTCCATTCCAGTCATTTTCTTGTCGTCTTTGGCATCTCCCTTGACTGGAACGAAAGAGCAAATCCTTCGTTCGGGATTGCCCGCGATTCCTAAGAAGTTGCGGTACTCTTAGTTAGGGTGGTTGTGGGTAGTAGGCTACCTCCAACTAGCAACGGTGTCGTTTTACCTGACTCATAGGTTGGAACTGTGCTTCATCTCCCTATCCATCAGCAAAAGCGAATAAATCGACTCGAACTACGATCAGAGTCGGAACAGAAAGTGAGTTCACTATCCGCGATCAAAGTGAGTTCATATCTAATCATTCCGATAAGTGCAACTTCTGTTCGCAGCATAGCATGCGAATAATCGAAGACAAATCAAAAATAGACCGAAAGTCTAAGGATAACTAGCATTTAGATCCATTCCTTCCATGTTCGGCTGCTCTTCAGAGGCCCCGTATCTACAGATCGGCTACCCCCACCTGTAGCCCCCTCTTATTATGTTTTGTCTCATTCATGTATTTAGAGTTCGTTCGGTGCAAGGCGCGTCCAGTGAAGCTAAGCTCGTTGCTATATCCAGCTCAGATGGCTTACCTTAGGGCGGGGAATTTGCTCCGAAGGTGCTTTTGATCGCCCCGCTGGGAGCCCAGGGTCTAAATATGTATGTGGTGACCAGCCATAGCCACAAGGCTTTCATAGAGATAGACGCTGGTTGTCCAGCAACAGCCCTACGAGGCACCGATCAATCAGGTAGTATACAACGCGGGAGTAGATTTATCCCCAGAGCAAGACTTATTCGTTCTTCCAAGCGCCAAGAAGTGTCGTCAAAGTTAGCCATTTCATCCGACACTGGATCAAGGCACGAAACTTGAAGAACGGAACCGCCCGCGGGCTCGCCTAAGGCTGCTAAATCAGTCCACCAAGCGTCAACTCCATCATAAGCCTAAGGATGGCAAACAGCAGAAGGGCATAAAAAGGGCGGCACCGAGTGAGCATAGAAATTTAGGGCATAACCCAATTTGAAGGGACTGTTTTTCTACTGAAGCAAGGAGTTTGTTTTCTTTTTGATTTTCACCAGGAATGAATCTTTTTTCAGAGGCGGTTGTTAACTAATAAAATAAATAAATAAGTATAGAGCTTGCTAGCAAGCTAGCTCTATACCCGAAATTCTTATTATTTAAATTCTCAGGTTCTGATTCAACTTACTTATTGTACACAAGTTACCTATTACGGCCGTGTTACGCAGTTCAGGCTACTGAATTCGGATAAAGAGATCGGTTCCACAGATAAACACATTCCATCTGCCAAACTAGTGCCACCGGGATGGAGCTGTAAGCAATGAATGCCATTGCCCCAATACCAGCATAGTGACGTTAAGACCAATAGCATATAAAATTGATAGAACCTAATGTCTCTCATATAGGAGTAGTAAATAGCAGCAGATAGAAAGGATTTCATGCGAGAAGTCTTTCGAAGAGCTTCTCCTAGCCCTAGATTCTGCTTGTCGTAATCAAGAAATCCGAGAAATCGTGCCTTTCCTCTCAAAGGGATGGAGCTCCGTGAGATGATCGTCTGTGTTCCAGGTATTTTATCGAACCCAATAGGACGAAAATGACGCTTGCTAAATCGAGATAAGTAAGAAGTGTCACCAAGAAAGCGCGAAAGCCCTGGGCCCTTAAGGGCCCAGTCTATCCTTTCATCATGTGAAAAAAGAAAACAAGGCTTTTTATCAGTGAGAGCTAACAAAGTAGGTAAGACCATAGATGTGCTCTTATCCATTGTTCTTGTGGAAGTCCATTGCCGTAGTTTCGCTGCAAGCAGCGTACACCGAAAAATAAATAAGGATTCAATCCAGCTTACTGGACTGGGGCTTTCTGCCTACGGGCTACCTTGTTGCGAACGAAAGCCCCCGGAGACTATCCACCAGTAAGCGCCCCTAGTAGCTACACGATTGCCTGCCAGTAAGCGCGCCTTTTATTAGTAGGGCCACCTCACAAGCACTTCCGATCTAGAAAGCATGTACGCACATAGACCGGAAAAACAAATCCATGTTTCACGTTAGAAACCCAACGGAAAGTATGGCTGAAACACACGCTTTGCCTTTAATGCTAGGAAATTATGTAAGGCTACTATAAAGCCACTTTGAAAGTCTATAAAGCAGGCTTCACTTAACAACTTTACTAAAAAGAAAAAGGTCATTTTTTTGTCTTCAATGCGGACCCCATTATTCGGACAATCTGCATGGAACATACGATCATGTTGGAGAAGGGAGATGAGAAACCTAGTAACCAGAAATTCATTCGGGTTCTCATCCTTAAAATAAATAAAGACTTCCTGGCCAGACCAGAGACTGGGTCAACTTAGCGTAACTTGCTTTATTAAAAAAAAGGGGACCTTAAAGAATCAATCAATGCTGCATCAATTTAGTATATCCGTTCACCTTACCTTACTCCGTCTTGGCTTGGCTGACTAGGCGTCAGAACTGCGCTCAGAAGAGCGAAAAGTCGCCGACGATCGAGGTTAGACAGACGGAATTTTAGGGGGTTTATGTTATCAAACCACGACCATTAGTTCGGCGGACCCCCGACTTACGCAAGAGCGATCGTATGTGAAAAGTTACCAAGAACTCGACTAACAAGGCGGGGCTTTGAACCTTGATCACTCGGGCCCGCCCCAAAGCCGCGCCTTAGGTAGGCAGACAAAGCTTTGCCCGCGAGCTGCGCTGGCATCCTTTCGACGGTGTTGTGCTTCCCCCTTTTCAACTTGCAGCGTCAAATTCGGCATAAGGTAAGGTGCGATACGGTCGCTGCGCCTTTCCCTTAGCCAATAGAAGCTAACGTGGAAGCTTCCGCACTCGGTGCTTCCCCAAACGGCTCGCTCACGTCTGGGCCGACTCGCTTATGTGAGGGGAGCAGGCGAACTTCCCTCCTGGCGTATTTCAGCCTAAAGGCATGCATGCAGTTTTGTTTTCGACGGGGCGATTGATGGGAGGATTGAACAACCAGAACAAGAGCTGGTATAGATAAATAGACAATTTCTTCTGCCAGAGTGAATCCTACGCCTTACCAACGCCAACGATGGAATGGGAGAAAAATCCGTCTAAAGAGAAAATGAGGGTGCCCACCCATCCATATGACCAAGACCTTGTCACGAGAAAAATCGAACCAGCACCTCTGGGAGCAAAACAAAAACCCTGCGAACTTCCTTACCACTGACTGACCTGGTTTCTCGCAGAACATATGCTACGATCTGCCGGGTCTTTCCATATTGATTGCGCGCGGGTCTACGAGAACTTTGTCTCGTAAACATAAAGACTTAGGGCAACTCTTATTCTGACTCCGGCTTTAGGCGGCGGCCCGGACGTGATGAAAGCATCTTGTATGTAGAATGTACTATTTTGGGTAGTAAGAGGATGAGGCCTTCGGGTGTTCGCCTTTTGATTGAGTTTCCGAACGAAGTGGTTGCATTTCTCTTTTTAGGGTCGGGCAGCCCGAGTGCTCAGTCTCTATTGAAGCTCCCTTTTCATGCCTAAAGAGGGGGGCGGCACACCAATTCCCCGATCGCGGAATCGGTTGTTCTTTCATTCATTTTGAATCTTTTCTATGATTCATTCAAACTATTACTGATCATGTAAACGGAGACCTTTCTAAGGTTCCCTAGATCTTATCCCACCAAGGTAAAGGTGTTCAGATCAATGCCATCTAGGGTTCGATCAGTGGGGGATGGGGTCATCTTACCTGGAGCAGATCGTAGGGTCTTATAGACACGAGACTGAAAGCTCCGTAGGGTTTACCCACTCTATCTAATAGTATAGGGGGTTGACCCACTCGACTAAAAGGAGAGGAACATGATTCTTTGATATACTCTATCTTGCGCTCCTCTTTCTTATTGATTGCTCCTGAGCGCGGAAAGCTCCGAGTTCCGTAAAAGTAAAATAAGAAGTGGTGCCCTTCCATCTCTAGCAGGTCTGGCGCTCACGTGACCGACAGTGATAGATCTGTCACTTCCCGGGGGGAGTTCTGTTATGAGTGACGAGCGAATGCCCTATTGCTATTGATCAAAGGTAATGAGCTATGAGCGGGCTTTCTTTCCAGGAACCTCGCCCGCCATAGCGGAAGTGCATCCATTCCTTCGTATCGCTCCCCCTGACTGCAACTCTTTCGCTTGTTCATTAGGGCTCTGTGACAGGGGCGGGGCGGTCGCTTACGGGGCCTATCAGCCGGAAGCTCGAATCTTGAAATCGCCAGAGAAAGAATTTCGTCATGCGTTCTCTCTCTTCCTTCCGTCATGCTACTGGTACTGTTATGTGCTATACATTTATCTTCCCGTCTAGCGTTCCTTCTCTCATGTTATACAGAGTGGACCGCTCCCCTTTTTCTTAATCCAATGAATAGGCGAGGGCTTCGCTCGCTTAGAAGCAGGGGCGGGCAGCAGCAGCATGAATTCGTTCGCCCGCGCGTACATATTCTATTGATCGCATACGATCATTGTGCCGGGAAAACAAAGGGCTCACATCCCAGGCAAATAGTTATATATATAACTATATAAAACTATACAGAACGTATCTAACAGTTAGTTATTTAGTATATCGTTTATAAAAACCCATCTCTAGTCTAGAATAGAATAAATAGACTAATGACGGCCACCCTTCCCAGGAACTCTTCCTAACAGGACCCCCAATTGACAAGTCTTTTTTGTTAATTAGAATTCCGTAGCTATGAGATTGGTGACTTCCGCGCATCCTCGGCATACTTAGATGATCGGCGCTCTCCTCCATCATACTTGGACGACATGGATGACGACTTTTCTCGACGACGACGATTATCACTCACTTCAAATCCTGACGACTGAGATGACATCGGACCCGGCGGATCCTACGACATACGATTGAGATATTCTATTTCCCGATGAAAGATTTCCTTCTTCTAATATGGTATTCTAGTACAACTAGGAGTCAAAATTCACTTCATTGAGCATATCATAGAGCTAATTCAATTACTATCTTATTGCACATACCCCTCCTCAACTGCATATCTCCCTCTATATACTGAAACTACAGTGAAAGAAGCCCGCATACCCACTTAGCTACCGGGATTTCTTCTCACACAGTACCAATCGCTACGAGATTCTCTAAAAGCTTCAATCGCATTACATACAGTGATTCATAAATCAGAAATCAATGCAACATTTCGCGGATCAAAACCCGTCTCAAGTGGCTTGGCTAGGGGGCGGACGAACTTCATTTCTTTTGTTGCAGCGGGATATCTTTTCATTGCTAAGACCGCCTCATTTCGAAACCAATGAAGCTAGCCTTTTAGTCTTTTAGTCGGTCCATTTCCATTCCGGAAGCATTGGAAAAGCAGCGAAGGCTGGGCGGGCGTACTGGACGAGAGAGATAGTCATTCCGAACTCCTTCTGCGGGGCTATTCAACTCTACCGAAAAACTCCTCATCAATCAAGGACTGATTTGTTTCTCTTTGAAAGTCGATTTGCTTCTTTCGTAAGTTTAACAGCGCAGAAATTCCTTATTTGAATTTGTGACTTGAACTCTTTCCGGGTGTGGAAGGATTGGTTTTTGAGGTCCATTTGCTTTGTATCGAGTGAATAGGGTGAGAGGTCTATCACCAGCTTCAAAGGCTAATGTGGAAGTCGACTTTTTACCTCCAGTAGAAAAGACTCACTTTTTCTTTGTTCTTTGTGCGAGTTCAGTGCCTTGCCTTCCAAGTCATCCTATCAGTCATCGAATCACTAAGTTCCTTGCCAGCCTTCCAGCTTTGTCCCTCCTCACCTCAATCAATTCCGTTTAAGGCCTTGCCTTTCAGTCAGCCATTACGTCTAGCTATTCCATGTAGTCCAGGCCATCTGCTTCAAAAAAGATGAGACTTCTTTGAAGGTGTAGCCATGTATAGTTTTCCGAATGGGTCTTTTTAAGCTTCTATGGTCCCACCTGGATTGGGAATTTGTCTTCACTCAGAGCTGTGCATCCTATCTGTCTGACATGTCTTTCCCCAAGATCCATTCCCAGAACTGCTTTCTTAGGAAGAGGTCTCGGTATTCGTATCCTGTTTCACTTCCTTTCTCTTTCAGAACTTCTTAGCTCCGTCTTCGCTTCCTCTCCTTCTATGGAGCGAGTGAGCTTTCGCTTTGAAAAGTCCAGGATACGCTATACGCTTGTTAGCTGCCTTTAACGCTTCGCTTGCTAACTCTGCTTTCAGTAGTATAGTAGTGGATCTTTACTTTCTTATCTTTTTGAATCTTTTTCTTAAACTGAAAGTGGCATTTCAATAACAGCTATTATTTCAATCTCCAGGAGGGATGATACGCTTCCGATCGATCTGTCTTCCCCATGTCGGTACCGCTGTAAGCCCGATCAATTCCTCCCCTATTTAGTTTTGTTTTTGAGGTTGGATCGAATGAGGTTGCCTTTTTTTATTTACCTACTTTTCGAATCAGTCGAAAAATCGTAGCAGCTTTCACAGATGATATTCCTCACCTCTATCGCGTGGAATAAAGTATCTTATTGAATACTGGTTGCTAGGCCTGGATCCCCCTAATTACACATAAACAAGGTGACACCTGTAACGCAGCCCCATGGATCTCCTCCTCACCCTTATCCTCCATTTTCGTGCTCCACCTTTGCTTCTAATCTAGGTTACACATAAAAGCTTAGCCCTTGGCTCGCGGCACTCACCCCTTTGTTTGGCCCATCTTCCCCCTTATATTAAGGTAAGGTTACTTTTTTTCTTCTGCCCGACTCGATTCAAAACAGTCAGTCTCTCCTTCTCTCTATTCATCATTCCTAAAGCTGAGGATCCACGCTATATGGCTTCACTGACCTATAGAAGGCTCTCCCCCAAGCGGAAGTCCCTTCTTATGCTAGCCTCTCTCTGGCTACGCAAGAACGACTTAGCACTTGCTACTATGCTTTTTATAAGACTATAAAGAGTCTGGCTAGTTGGTCAAATACCCGACTTTGTACAGATTACGTGTAATCCGATTGATGAAAGAGCCTCACTTTCACACCATACCCGACAAACTCTACTGCTATTTTCTATTATAGTGTTTTGTTAGTTCTGTTCTTTCTTCTATCGAATCGAAAAAGGATCCTCAGCATATCAACAATCTCGTAGTCAAAAAAAAACTACGTCTAGTCAAACGTTTTCGGAATAAGAAAAGATCGTTCGTCATAACTACCTTTTGAGCTATAAGATCACTCTATTAGGAAATCCTCAGTCTAGTCTTTATAGTTGCGTGCTGGATGGAAAAAGGTAAAGGCGGGCCGTAATAGTGAACTCGTCGGAGTTCGCTTGTCCATTTCGGAAGTGCGATTGACTCTGTCATCGAGGTCTTTTTTGAGGAAGAACGATTTCGGCACAGGACGAGTCTTTTTAGGAACTAGGGCGATAGCGATATGGCATAAGATTTTCCTTCTTAGACCATCGAAGCAGTGAACAAAATTCTACGAGCTTACGCTACCATCGCTTCGGGTGAAGAATATATACCATGAGTCCCCCCCCCGAAGCCCCGCGCTTACGAAAGAACCATCGTAGTGCTAGAATGACCAGGAGAGGGAGATAGCGAGAAGAGTGGGATCCTGGCTCCGAAGGAAGGGAATATTCTTATTTAGTTGTGCCGTTAAGCACATCTCCTGAAGATCTGATTATAGACTCAATATTGGTAGTCTAACTTCTTCAAGACATAACTAGGGGGAAAGAATAAAGGAATCGAATATTCACGTCCGGGAATTCGTCTCTTGAATAAAGGCTGGTGGTGTGCTAGCCGATCGATCTTTTCATTCCATTTCCATTTTGATAAGCTAATTTAAGAAGAGAGAATAAGAGTGGATTCATATATCGTTTTCGAATCCCAAGTAGAGGACTCCTTTTTCGAAAACCAATTATAAATCTTAGGCATATGCTATCTATGAAAGATTGAACCTACCTCCATAGCGCTTCGCACCTAGTCACCAAACAAACCCTACACTAGAAGAAAGTTTCCTTGTTCTAGCTTATACTTTCGATCTTTTTCCTGCCTACCGCTAAAGCGAAAATCTTAAGCTTTCCAATTCCAATTCTCTATCCTTCGAATCAATCCCCCACTTATTATATAAGAAAGTCGGAAAATCGGATGCCGCTGTCTAATAATAGCTTCCCCTATCTCATAAAGGCGAAAGCCTCATTCCTTTAGTTGCTAATTGTAGATAAACTACGGATTTCCGCCTCCTCTTCAGAAGCGACATCCTTTTGGTGACTTTATGGGCTAAAGCGAATGAACGAAACCAAAGAGTCAGATTCGGGAAATCGGGAAACTAACCTACGGGAGTCTTCAAATCCGGTGGAACCGAAAGAACGCTCAGAAGGCCAGGAAAGCTTAAAGCATCAAGGACCACACGCGGAGCATCCATGAAGAGAAAGATTCCGCCGTGAAAATACAGGCTGGCATCAGACGAGCGAAAGGGACTTTCCTATGGGGGCTTTTTTCCATATCTCCCGAGCTAACTCAGTATATATGAAACGAGAAGGACTTTTATGATATGACACAGGTCGAGGTCGAAATGGGGTGTATGTATTTCATTTCCCTCCTCACCGTAAGCTGCCTTGTCCCCCCTCAACTATAAAAATAGATACACATACCATGGATTCTGGCCGTCTGGCCTTCGTCCCCGCGCAATTCAGCTCTTCTGTAGCGGTAAGGAACCACCACTAGATTCTGGCTCTGAGGCGGAATTGGCATCGTGCTGCCAGAGGAAAGCGAATGTACGAGAGTAGCCCCTGCTTAGAAAGCGAAAGGAAAGAAAAGATAAGAGCATATAGAGGAAGGGAATGAGATGAAAGTACGGAAATACGGACATGAGCCCGCACAAACAAACTCTCAGGCAAAAAAAAAATGGGAGCTTTCCCTTTTTCTAGAACTGTTCGGAAGAACAGATAGGAGAAAGCCGATCAACAGGCTACAGACACCACTTCTCGAGATCTCGCTTAGTCTTTGTTTGAATAGAGCCGCAAACCTTATTAAGCTATGCCGAAATGAGGTCAGGATCGATGAAATTTGGCTTACCACCCCTATTAGGCCTTCGAAGAAGGGATTAAACAGGAGAAATCCTTCTCCGAAAGATTCTTAGAAGGGATTCCTCCCTTTGATCCTTCGATCCGGGATATGCCAAGTCTTACTCTCATATTAGTAGTAGCTGTAGCGACATCTCCCTTCCTTTGTAGGGTAACGGGCAATGCCCGGGGAAGAACCCTAAACTCAGTCCTCTCCGTCTACCTCTTTACCAGCTAAGCCACTTACCCCTCGTCTATTCACTTCTTTAATGCGGGGGGATAAGCTTGACCGAGGAAACTTGCTTTACTTCGAGTGAAAGGCATCTCTAGCTTTCGACTAAGCTAAGAAGCAGATAGGATAGGATCAATCTAACTAAAAAGGATATTCCCTAGGGCCCAAGGAAAGAAAATTCAAAGACAGGAAAGAACTAATCCGGAGACTGAGGGCATTGAAGAGGAGCCGGCTTAGGCCGGATAAAGGTGCCACGGGAACGGAATCAGGAGAAAGATCAGGAGCAGGGCGGGAAGCTTAAGACAGAGATCCGGGATTCCCACGAAGCTAACTAAAGAGAAAGCCAGATCGAGTAAACCAAAAGGGAGCGGGGACAAGATGATCGACTTCTAGTTGCAGCGGATCCTGCGGTCCTCCTCATCTCATATCAGAAGAGAGAGAAGATGCTTGCCCGATGGTACTAAACCGGCAGGGATAGGAGCTTTGGTACGAGACTAAAATGGTTCCGATCGAATGGTCAACCTTTAGGGATAAGACTGAATCAGGATCAGAACCAGTTTGGCGGGAACTAAACTAGCTCTATTAAAGCTGCTGGTTCCATCGGATAATCAAAAAAAGAGGTCATAACCCTTTTAAAAGAAAGGGATATTCGATAAGTAAAGAAGTCTTAGTAGGAGCGAAGGGTTTGGAGGAAAGGGAATCTCTAGCTTTCGACTAGACTAAGAGGAGTTTCGCCTTGAACGGAAAGGTTAGTCATAGTAATAGGTTCGACCGAAGGGAGAGGAAGGGGCTTCTTCCCACGAAACTGAAACTAAAGAATTCCTTGTAGGGTCAGCTTACCAATCGCTCTATTTTTTCTTTCCGCTCACGACGTACTTTCCTTTCTTTGAGCGACTGACCTGGAACAGGCCTAAAGTGCGCAACTTATCCTTCTCTTCTCCGTTTCGTGGCTATCGGACCTGAACCCTTGAGAAAATCAGTGTTTTTTCTTCTATTCTCCATTGAGTGGTGAGGACCGTTATCCGTTGTTACGGAACCTGCTTGATTCGTTGTAGACTGCTTCAAAGCCCACTGAACTAAGAAAGAGTCTCGTATCGAACAAGTATTTACTTAGAATAGATCTGTTTTGATAGATCCGTTTTGGCTTTCCTATTCCATAGATCTTCCCTGAACAACGGAATGGATTGATCTGACCCATTCTCTTCAACCTTTGAGTAGACCATAGGCGGGACTCTCTTTCGCCTAGGCGGAGAGGAGGGAATGTAAGACGAGACTGATTCAAGAGTCTTGGACAGAAGGGAACGGACGGAGACGGAGCTTCCTTCTTGCCTTTCATCATTTCAGGAAAGCTTATTTTAGCAGAGAATTTCCTTTTAGTACAATTTCTTTTTTCCTCATTTCTTTCATAGACAGAAAGGTAAGTCAAAACCCCAACAGTGAGAGAAATTTCATAAGAGAAGAGAGATGGTAGCCTAGTTCGGATTCAAGGTATGCCAGCGGCGAGAGTTGAACTGTACTTCACTTTTCTTTGTCGAGATTTTGTTGGTGTTCAGTCTGAGTAGAGGAAGATCGAAAAGAATACGTTCTGTCTCATCAAGCTAAAAAAAGACCGTGTACAGCGGAAGAGACCCCATGCCCACTCCTCTTCCCCATCCCCTTAGGGGAGGGCCTCGTCTTCAATCCAAGCTAAGCTAAGAAAGAAGACTACACCGGCTATTAGAGGAAAGCCCCCTTCTTCCCTCTTTTCTATCATAGAAAGCTTTCTTTTTCTCTTTCTTTGTTCGATCGGAATACGAATGATATTAAAAACGCCATCATTAGGGCAAAGAGGGCAATAGCTTCGGTGAGAGCAAAGCCCAAAATGGCATATCCAAATAATTGTTTAGCTAATGATGGATTTCGCGCCACTCCATGGATCAAAGAACTAAAGACGTTTCCAATTCCAACTGCAGCTCCCGCTAAGGCAATTGTAGCTGCTCCGGCACCTATTGATTTAGCACCTTCTAACATCTCGATCTCGAGTCTAGAATCAAAATCAAAGAAAATCTCAAAGAAAGATCGTCACGCACGCTTTTCCGTAACGTTTTCTTTCCTGGATTACCAGGCTTTATTCTCCACGTTCAACTATCGGGCATAGCATACATAGCAAGGAGCTCGGATTCGAACCTTATATTACGATATTTCTTTGTCGAGTCAAGTCTGTATAGTAGAACTCTACTTCCGTACTTTCCTGAATTAGCGCTTTAGATGAACATACTCATGCTCTCTCGCCGAGGCATTTGAATATGTTTGTATTATTTTACCCTAAAGAGTGTAAGTAAGTTAGGTGTACTTTTTTCCTTCGCTTAGGGCTGCGGTTCAAGCCCCCCTTGACAGAATAAAGCAGTACTTGTCTTAATTCGGTATCCCTACCAGAGTGCTTTGATGCAGATTGTGTGTGGTAGGGGGCGGCCAAATAAATAAGAATGGAAAACTGTTTGGTGTCCCCATAAGAGTGTGATGATGTGAAGGCAAATGTCCAGGATGCGCTACAGGAGATTACTTGGGTACGGCTTCATATCCCCGGCCTCCTTTAGTGCTTTTCTGGATCCTGATTTTGAGGTCAAACTAATCCAGTGACTTAACTAAATTTCATATAGTTTTGCTTGGGACTATAGTGGGCTGGACGTTAGTTCAGGAAAGATAGGACCAACAGAAAATGGACCATTCTGAGATGGCTTCCATATCCAATCTAGCTTTCTTTCTAACATTCAACTAAATGAATTCTTTCTTTTTCGACCACAATTAAAGGATCTGTGTACCAACTAGTGCTACAAAGGCTTTTGGTGGTCTTATTGGCGCTGCCCACTCGCCCTATAGAATGAAGGTGGGGATAAAGCGGGTTAGACTGCAATGTATGCCCTATGGAAAGAAAAGTCACGAAAAGCGATCCATATGATCATAAAGAAGGGCTTGCCTATACGTCTTTCTAGCGTACGCGCGGTTCCCTTTCGATTGGAGCCTGTCGCTACCTGGATCGCCTATTCTAGTTCGCCTTGTGTCATCCGATTTGAGGGTGGATCGTGAAGTTGCTTCACACCTGGCGTTGTGGCACAGCAAGGAAGGTTTGGAATTGGAAGTTGATGAAACTTATTCGGAGATCAACCGATCTTCTACTAGTCATTTTCGACGGTTCTTCGTTGAGTTGAAGATGACTAGTTAATATCTTCTTTTCTCCTCTTTTGTTGTTTCGCTCGCCCCCTTTCCTGCTTCAGGGCAGATTGAAGGAGCAGTGGATTAAGATAGGGAAATGCCACTCATTCCGGCGGGACGGGTACTACTAGTAGTAGTAACTGATTCTTGGAAAAAGGTCCGAAATTGCCAAGGGCACAGCCAGCTACGTCGTCGATCTACCACGCTTTTGAAACGTCAATGAATAGGCGCATGAACTGATCGGTGATGGTACCCGCATTCCTTTTTTCTTTACCAAGAGGATCAATCATGAAGGTTTATAAGATACATCTATACCCCCAGCGCCCTGATTAGGCCTTTTCTAGAATTTCTAGCTAGCTCAAGCGACGCAACCTTTGCTTTCGTACCGCAGAGTGACCAGCCCGAAACCGCAGAGGAGATTTCCGATAGGGAAGAAGGTATAACGAAGTAAGGATGGAGCGCACGTTAGCGAAAGCGCTACCGCGCAACGGCTTTCGCGCATTTAAAGTCTCATCCCTTGCCCTTGAGCCTGGGCTCTTGGAAGCCTTTCGCTTTGGATTGTTCTGCATTTCCTCTCCAATCGGATCTAAGCTAACTTAGCTAGCTTTTCTCTTCCTAAACCCACAGACAAAGAAGAATTCCGCTTAGCTTAGGCCCCTTTCTAATCGAATGTCATGCCCTTACAATGCCGAATCCAAGACCTGATTCATGCTAAAAAAGCCGGAGCTAGTCTTCTTCCCACTGACCGCTACTAATAAGATAAGAAGAACTACTACCAGTAGTCCTTCAGATAGATGTTCAATAGTTGCAGATTCTTTCACAGCTTCTTCTTTCCTCATTCACTTCGAGCCATAGCTGATAGCATCGGCTCTGACACTGCTACTTAAGTTCAGGGCTTTTCCCTGAGCATTCTCATAAGCTTAAAATACAATCTTTCAGCAAATCCGGTGTTATAGAATCTGCTGTTGAGACTATCTTCGTTAACTACAGGACTACAACCTCGAAAGCGAAGGGAAGGGCATAGGTCGTTCCGTCACTCCTATACATTGATATACCTCTGTTTTCTATTGAAGAAGCGTATTCATTTAATGAAAAACCTGCGCTTCTTAGAGACCTAAGGGATCCTTCCTTCTATTCTCTTCGACATGGGCCAAACGAAATGAGTGCTTCTCCCCCGCGCGTATGGACGTCTTTCTTAGCTTAGTACAAACATGGAACTAGCGCTAAAGCCCTTGCTTTAGGGTAACAAATAGGAATCAATTTAGGAGTGAAGGTTGCTAGTTACCGCCCTGTGGGAACACCGGATAAGAGGATAATCGCAAAAAGAAATGTTGGAATAGCAGGCAATCTCAGATAAGTCCTCTTATTTATTGAGAGCACGTGATTCGGTCTTATTCGTCGTAATTCGATTAGTTAAAAAAACGGGATTTCCGTAGAGGAAATCTTGCCATTTAGAGTCGCCCCTCAATAGTCCTAGGAAAGAAAGAAGGCATATAGATTCTCTCATAAGATAAAGGGAATCAATTTATTGGATTGAAAGGAAGGTAATCTAGTACGGGAATCGAAGTGAACATCACTAATATAATACCGTGGTTCACTGAAAATCCTTCCACTCCTCGATAGGGAAAAGAAAGGTACGCTAACTGAGGAGTACGCCGACGAGGCAAGTAGACCTAGACTAGACGCCCTAGGAGACCGAAGAGATCCTTTAGCACGATCGTAGATGACCGAGCGGGATCCGCAAGGATCGTTACGAGCGATTAGGACCCATACCAATAGACTCCTTCTTCCCCCTATTCCTTAACCCCAAAATGAGACTCAAAAGCTGGGTAGCGGGAGAAAGCATTAAAAGGAAAGATACCTCTTCCCGATTCGCGCTAAAAAAGAAATAAATTCACTAAGCAGGCAGGCAGGGCTGGAATGCGCCCTCTGGGGATATTCTCAACTCATACAAAAGAGAGGAAGACACACTAATAATAAATATAGATATAGGGTTGAGGAGAAAGAGAAAGTATCCCTTTAACACCCATCCCAAAAGCACAAAATAAAAATACTAAACAAAAAAACAAAAAGGACTTCTTGTCAGTGAAGTCACTCCGTCCCGAGTAGAAAGACCTCTTCTTTACCTCTATATTAGGAGAGAGAGCAGGCAAGGGCGCCAGTGAGTTAGCCTGTGAGAAATACAGTTTGAAAACAGGATATTGTACTGTTCCAAACGAGCCAAAAAGCGCCTTTCAGGTCTAAGAGCTCTCTCCTTAAAGAGATTTTCCCGTTCCGTTCCCTTGGATGTCTATCTATTAGTATAGACTAATCTTATTCGGTATTACTTAATGAGTTAAGATTTTCATCTTTCGTTAAGATGATATATAATCTTAAAATGAAATTCGATTCTAACACTAATACTAACGTATAGGGTGGGTGTCTATATGAGTGAATAGAGTGCAGGCGAGTTCGTTAGGTCATATCACTTTGCAGCCCTTGAGCTAGCAGCCCAGATAATCAAAGAGCCAGCGGCCTATCTAATTTCCCTAAAGCTAAAGAGTCAGTCTAGTCAATTATCTTTTCGAGGCAGTACTACTAATATCGTTTCTTGAAAGCGCTTCGATTGCTAATGCTTTTCCGACAGGTTGAGATCGAGTGTAATTCCATCGAGTTTATTCTGGGCAGTCCACCCCCTTCCGTGTAAAGGAAGAGTCCCATTGAGTAAAGAAAACTCGTTTTCAGGCTTATAAGTATAAGGTATAAGTAAGGATTTTAAATCAAGGCCTAAGCCATTTTAGTTTAAGCCAGTTCAAGTTATGGCAACTTGGAAAGCCCTCCATATGGGGAGGTGAAAGGCTACCCAGCTTCTTGTGACTGAATCTTTACCTATTAGCTTGGGAAAGCCATATGTGGAAATAAGGGCAAAAGCAGGAGATTCTCATAAAATGGAAGCTGGGCATCGAAAACTCCAACTTAAACCGTCAGGAAAGGAAAAGAACGCCTCAGATCGTTGCCAGGAATGGTAGAAAAGGAGAGATCATAGAACTTTAAATGGCTAAAATAGATACTTTGACATGCTTTAGGCATCTTTTTCGCATCTTTCTAACTCTTTATACTTTACATCCTGTCACTCTTCTTCTTATAGTGGGAAGTGCCCTGCCCTCGTAACTAATCTGATTCTGTTGAATCCTTCCTTATTTGCTTATGCTGGTGAACTGATTAGTTGATCCCAGGTACTGAGAGCTTCTCTCTCCTATATAGAGAGAATCTAATAGCTAATAGCCAGATAGACAATAAGTGAGAGTGACGGCCTCACAAAAGGTCTTCCTTAGGAGGGGATACTGGGATTACGAATGGAATGGAAAGCACTTTTTCTTAGCAAACTAGACTATCCTAGATTGAAAATCAACTGGCTTAGGCCCTTGTTTCTTGCTCTTCTAAACTGGAGGGTAAGGGACAGGACAGGGACTGCTAGATTGGTTTAAAAGGACGGGGCAGGATGTAAGATAACTCCCAAGGGAAGACCTGGAACTTGACTTTATGGTCTGACTCCTGTGGAGAGGCTTACCTTATCACTCTAAATGAATGGAAAGAAACTGATTCGATCGGCAGGCCCCACCGCACACTTGGTTCGGATGGACCAAACCCACATCGAAATTCACCTCCAACTCTCTTGAAGAGAGAAACTACTTAAACGTAAACAGGCTATCTTGCATTTAGAAGCCCTTACCCTAGTAGAGATTATAGAATACCTATCCTATAGACGACTGCAGGGGATTGCTTTTGATATACCGCATCCCTTATATAATATAAATATGGAGCTACTTTCTTTGACTCCTTCCCTCCCCCTGACCTGAGATTGATTGACCTTGCCTTATTAAAAGCATTTATCAAAAGTTGCATTTTCCCTTTTCTGCCTCTGTCTTTCACCGAATATGAATCTAACTCCCTATAAAAAGGGATTTTGACCGGCCTGCCATCGAAGTCCACTAGCACTCACCACCGGCTTACACGGATTCAGGGATGAAAGAACGAAGAAAAAAGAAAAATAAGAGAAGAGAAGAGGGATTGGTGCATTTGACCCTGACATAGCTCTTTCCATTTTCCCTTTGCCTGCTGGCTTTCACAGCTTTCCCTTGGGAGATGTAACAGTTCTTGGTACAGCCCTTACGCTTGAATAGTATTTATTCAGATTTCAGTCATTTATTATGAAGCTGGTGTGTGAACTCCTTATATAATGTTAATTTAGATTAGTCAATACTAAAGGATCGTTTAGACTGTATTCGCTTCCTTATAAGGAAAGCACTCGAAATGATAGGTCGATAGGATAGGACTGACTCTTAGCTTGGTAGCTCGGTAGCTCATTATTAATGGTATTACTATTAGGTAGGCCTATGACTTCTCCTTTTAGGAGAGTAGCCCTTTATCTTTTGACTTATCCACAGAGAAAATCCTAGATATTAGGAAAGCAAAAGATTGTGCCCAGGTGAGAGAGAGCTAATCGAACGGGAGGAACCGATAATGAATATGCGCTTATGTGCAGCGCTTCGACTTAGTCCTCAAACTCTAACATTTAATCGACCAACCCTTACTAGGAAACCATTTGTCTTTGAATTCCTTTCCTATACAAGCTATCCTTTCTAGGCGACCTACCTTAATCAATCAATCTCGCTCCTTTCACAGATGCGCTCTCACGCTCAACTACATGCTGCCTGCCGCTTTCGAACGAGATGCGAAGGCATAGGAAATAGGTAACGGTGGGCCTAAGCTTGGTAGAGCATTTTTCAAAAGAGGTTCATTTCAGTAGCGATATGCGGAGGAGAAATTAGCTTCTTTCTTTTTATAGTTCCTCAAAAAAGAGCGCAAGCGCTCGGCATTGAAGCTATAGAGAATAGAAGTCAGGAACCTTGGCTCATTCGCCGAGGCTTGCTTATACTCATATAATAATACATAATAGAACTATCAATAAAAAGGCTCTGTCAAAAGGTTTGGGTACTGGGTCAAGGTAAAAAACTCCTCCATCATTGGTGGTGAAGGCTAAGTAGGGTCGGCCACAGGAGCTACAACCTAGGCTTCTACTCTCTAGCTCTGCTGCTGGTTCATATGGCGTGGTCATGGAAAAATGGATGAAAGAGAAGGGTCTGCTTCGACCCTCCCGACCTTAAACTCCTGATTATGCTATGGCTTTCGAACCTATATGGGAGCTTCTGCCGGCTCAGATGCTTTATCAGATGCTTTCTTTGCCACAGATGCTTCCGCTCGGTCAACCGTCTCTGGAATTGCAGCCTTTGTAGGTTCTGCTTCCACTCCGCCCGCCATCCAGTGAATCTTCACCTGGCTAGGATTCTGACTCTCGAACGGGGGAACGCAATCTCTTAGATTTTTGACCCCGGCCTCTCACACCACCTTCAGATCGACTTACTCCTTACACGTTACGTTGCCAAGAGTGTAACCCCCATGGGGGCCTCATGCACGCTGCCATGCACAAAAGTATCCGCTGCACCTTATGCTCTATGGTATCCACTAACACGTGGACTCAAGCACCATGCACTCTTACAGCATTCTCTCATCATTCCACTAGGTCCCAACTCGGCAGAACCGCGATAAGAAGGAAAGAGATTAACTAGTCATTCCCGTATCAAGCTTTTTTGGGAACCTCTTATTTCAAATCAGGATTGTACACACAGGCATTAATGCTTGTTGCCAATGATTCCTACGGTGATATTGGCTGCCTGGTTGGGTAAGTCGGCGGTATAATGTCCCGCATCTTGCGGCGGAGAATAATCCGGCCCTGCTATCCAATAACCAAAAAAAGCATATGATAAACAAAAACAGAAGAAAAAACAGGAAAGGGAGCCCTCTTAAACAACTGGTAAGCTATGGACCAAGAAACCCAGCGAGCACGAACGTGCAGACGGGAATAAATATAGGGGATACAGTATGGAAGCATCCGCTATGGGACAACCATACTACTTGTGAATTGGAAGAGAGATTCAATTCAAAGCGCAACCTGGCGAGGAGCGGAAGAGCAACTCGACTCAAAGGAGAGGATAGAAGGAAGCCACTTGATGACCGAGTTTAGAGGAAGAAGCAACTCCAGGTCCAGGAGCGATGACGCGCGAAAGCCGTTGCTTACTCCCTAGCGTGTAGTCATTCTTATTGAATAGGCCCGTCGGTAAGCAGCTCCGGTATCGGCTGCATTCGCAGTCTCGGTAGTATTCGCAGTATTAGTCTCAAGTAGCATTTCTTATGACAGCGGCAGAAGCACCGACTCTATAAGTAAGTGAGCATCTCGGGTGTGAAGGAACGGTATCGGCAGCGGTAGTAAGATTCTATTCGTTCGAGTCTAGGTCTACCGGTGGGTCGTCCTCTGAGTCACTCTCGCGAGAGACGGAATTCAAGCCAGCAAAGGTAGGAGACGGGAAAGTCAAAAAGAAGGGGCCGTCGTTGGTGCGTAACAGAGCTTTCCTATCGACGATCTTTCTCGGTGCATAAGCGAGGCTTAGCGGTCGAAGTACCGCATAAATAAGCTAGAAAGCCAATAGACCGCCTGTACGAAAGGACTTATTCAAAGGAGGCCATCTCAAAATCTTGTACGCAAGTTGGCACAGCGCTTTCGCTTTTAATCAATCTCGCTCATCCATCTGGTCTGCCCGGTCAAATCAGCTCTCCTGCCTGTGTATCCCATGCCAGGTGCCGTTGATCTGTCTGATTGGAGAGCCAATTCCTTTATTTCAATGTGTTGTATCCTCTCCAGAGGTGGAGTTCTCTCTATTCAATAGATCATTTCCTGCCCGGAGTGAAGGTCATCTGTCTGGTCTATCTATATGGAATTTCCTTTATAAGGTTACATTGAATTAGTCAAAACAGGACTTTATAGCCTTCCTTTCTTTTCTTTGATGGGTCGGGGTACTACGCTTCTTGACACATGTCATGCTTTCTTTATTTTTAGGCGGGAAGAATATCACATATGAAATAATAAATATACGAAGATTTTCAATATGCCAGAAAGTCAACCATGAGCAGGTGCAGGAGCAGTGAACGCTTGGTTGGCGGGAGTTCCTACATTGGAAGGCACCCGGAGGTTTCCTAAACTTTTCACAATGGAATGTCATTTCTTCATGTAAATAGACTTCTCCTGTCAACAAACAAGAAAACGGATGCCGCGCGACGGTCGCTTGCAATAGCGTTAGGTTCGGCCTGGTTCGATTATACAATATTAATGAGCCTCCAAGGTTGCTTCCAAGGCTAGGCGTAGCGACTCACTATTGCTATTGGGCTCACTAATCACTAACTATTGGAACAGCTATTGCATACCTCATTTCACACTTCACTCTAAGCCCATCTATATGAACACATATTGTATAGTACCCTGAGAAGAGATATTTGGGGAGGGGTGCTTGCAAGGGAGCGATGCTACGTATATCGTATCGCACCTATGTGCATTGTATAGTTGATAAGTGATAAGGTTGTTTGCGAGCTAGTAAGCGAGCTTGTTTGCTATGCGAACTACTCATATCGTAGTGAGCTTGTTTACAAGGCGAAGCTATGTTCTTAGTATGTATCGTTGCTATTGAGTTACGTGAGCGAGCGGGTTATCTGAAAGTGGTCATGTGGTCAGGGTGCTTGCACGAGCTACGTTGTTGGGCGTATATTGCTTGCTAGACGATTAGCTGGTAAGGTTGCGTAAGCAATAGCAATTGCTATGCGCTTGCAATAGGTGACAATGCTTGCTAGTCGGGCAGGTAGCAAGCTACGTGTCTCTCTGCACGGATCACTCTTGGGGACAGGTAACGACAACTCCACACACATCCGATATCCACGGCTAGTCGCGATATCGATTGCAGGTTGTTTACAATACAAGCCAGGACTTGGAGGTTGTGTTGATCCCATCGTGCACTCTTCGAACCTGACATGACCAATACGGACTGCAAAGCCCTCTCACTGCACAGCTCGCTGTACACATAAATCGACCACTATTGAGAACCCGTATTGCAAGCTTAGATAAGCCATTGCACCGGACTGACGTTACGCCCGCCATAACGTATTGCAAGCAACGTTGTGAGCTATTAGTTGTTCGTAGCTATCGTTGCTAGTTTGTTATAACGAGTGAGCGTAGTGAGCAAGAAGGGTGTAAACAACGTTGGCCGTTTCCGATTTCAATATCGAAAGATATAGCTACCTGAAGGGACACACTACGTTTTATCTATGCTAAACTAGCCCGCTTCGCTATGAGTATGGCTCCTCCCCTGCACTCCCCGAATACGATATACGATCAAACAGCTAGCGCTGGCGAAGAGACTTACTTTCGTGAGCTTGTTCGCAAGCGAAGGTTGTTTACAATACTTGCTTGATAGAAGCCCCTCTCCCGCTGGTCGAGCATAGCCTTGCAAGCAACCCAGCTTCGCACCTATCGGTCGAGTGCTCGCTACGCTCCCCGAGCGGGTTTTCTCGTGTAGTGGCAGGCTTTTGAGTAGTCTCTTTCGGGGGAGCGCATTGGTCGTAGTCGTCTTTGAGCGTAGTCGTAGTTCGGGGTGTGGTGTTGTTCGTATATCGATCGTAGTTGTCGTAGTTGTTTGGTGTCGTAGTCGTCAGTGAGCGTATACTGCCGTTAGTTGTCGTTGCTAGTTGGTGTCGTCTCGTATACGTTAGTTGTCTAGTTGCCTTATCCGATAGGGGTGGGGCGTAGTCGTTGTTGGTTGAGCTAGTTGGTGTAGCGTAGTCCGAGGTAGCTTGTTGGGCACGTAGTCGTTGTCGTTGATGAGCGTAGCTATATGTGCAGGGTGTGCAGTAGCTATATGAGCGAAGCCTTGCTATACGTTTGTTTGCAGGTGTTGTTGGTCGTTGATGAGCGCTGGCACGTAGCTTCTTGTTATACTTGAAGAAGAGAGCAACCCCATGTGGTGCAACCCAATCTAGAGCTAGCAAGCGAAGGGCGTAAGCACTGTGCCCTTATCGGCAGGGAACGAAATGAAATGAAGTGAAGAGAAGAGAGCTAAGCTACGCGACTACGTTAACGATGTAGCAAGCGAAGCCCACTACGTTAACGAACGAGTGCTATGAGTTAGTTCCTTCCTATCTGGGAACCTTTCAGTGAACAACTTGGGAAGCGGTTGCTCCAGCAATTGCAATACTTGTTGATAGAAGCCCGAGCTATGCGTTGGCGTAGCTAGTTGGGCCGGGTGCCTCCTTGACTTCTTCTCTCTCGAGTCATATCGGCATGCGAAGGTTAACTGATCCTATCCCTACCAGAAGCTGGCGGCGGGCCCTTCCCCGTAATCCGGGTAATACAGACCAGTGTCCCTGCCAACGGTGGGGCGTGGTCGCGGAGAGAAAGAACATGAACTTGCTGGAAGTTACGAGAGCTCTCCTCATTCACATGCAGGTACCAAAAATCCTCTGGTCTGAAGTTGACATCTGTGTTTTTGATAAATAGGATGCCCAAAAAAGTTTTGAATGGTAAGAGTCCTTTTCAAGTTCTTAAGCCAAATCTTCCAATGTTTGATATTACCCCTCGCGTATTTGGTTGTGTGTGTTTTGTGCATGACAATACTCCGGGTAGAGAGAAATTCGATTGGAAATCTTTGAAATGTGTCTTTGTTGGATATTCCAATTCCCAGAAAGGGTACAAGTGTTATTATCCTCCGTCTAGGAAGCGTTTGGTGTCCATGGATGTCACTTTGAATGAGGATATCCCTTACTTATCTCCTGAGGGAAAGGCTCTTCTCCACCTCTCCTCAGGGGGAGTTTGAGGATGTTGAGGATAGCGCTGGTATATTACCCATTGTGAGTGAGGATGTTCCTCACAACATTTCTCGTCCCTCTCGTCCCGCTGTTGTTCATGAACAGTCCACTGTTCCCTGTAAGACTCAATACGACACAAATGGTCCAGAAAAGAGGCTGCAAACCGAGGAATTGCAGACGTATGTTCGAAGAGGAAAGAAGGTACAGACCACTGAAAAAGCTGCTCACCATCATGAATCTTTCCCTCATTCAGGTAATTCCTCTGCTCCTTCACATAATTATCTTCTTGATTATCTCGTTGATCTTCCTATAGCATTGAGAAAGGGGAAGAGGTATTGTACTACTCCCAATTTCCCATTTATTACCCTTCTTTATCACCTTCGTATCGAGCTTTTGTTTCAGCCATTTCCAGTGCCACGGAGCCTTGCGACTCTTTCAGAGGCTCTGTCTCATCCCGAATGAATGGAGGAAAGCTATGGTCGAGGAAATGAAGGCCCTTGAAAATGAAACCTGGGAGCTTGTCACGTTGCCAAAAGGGAAGCGTGCTGTAGGGTGACCTATAGTTGGAGGGGGGTGTTCACTGTGAAGTTCAGGGCTGACGGCTCCATTGATCGCTAGTTGGCCCGTCTGGTAGCTAAAGGTTTCACCCACTAACTAGACGGGCTTATGCCTATGGGATCGACTATCTCGAGACCTTTGCACCTGTTGCAAAACAGAACTCCGTCCGGGTCGTTCTCTCGGTGGCTGCAAACAGAGATTTGGAATCCATGATTTCTAGCTAAATGAAATCTATCGCTAGAATACAATACGGTCTTCGTAGTAAACCTTCCTGCCGGTCCGACTGTGGGGACCAGTACGCTGTTTTTCAGTACTAACACTTGATATTTGAATTCTAATCTATTCAATAGACTATATTGGTTGTTAGTAGTTAACTTCATATTATCTATCATTGAATTAGAACCATCTATCAATAACTTTATAACATCTCTTAGGAACAGGAACAGGAAGAGGAACAGGAACATAATTAGTAGGAACATCATTTGCTTTTTTTCATTAGGTTTGTTTTCTTTCTGTGGATGGTTATCTATCAACAATAGATAGATTTATGCCTTTTTGTCTATAGCCGTTGTGTGGTACCCATGGCCTTACCCGGGGGATATACCCCCCACTCTCAGTTCATAGGGAAGGTTCAGTCACACTCTAAAAGAGTAGTGACCTCTACTAGGAACTCCTAATAGAGACATCCCCTGCCTTGAGTGCCCGGCCTGTGGTATAAGTATAAAATTCGTGGGTAGCCCAACTACAGACAAAAGGTAAGGCTAGGATTACTATATGAACCCATAACCTTCATTTTCCCTTTAGATTTCTATAAATTAATTAGACTTTATAAAGGGTTAGTTATTTTTTCATAGATAATGAAATCTAAAGTGATTAAGCCAAGAATACTAAAGTTAAAAAGAGTTGATTTCTCCTACAGTTGAAATGAGTTCTTCTATTCTTCATTAGTAATAAAGAAAGGATC
>JAYJMB010000001.1:540733-552901 GCA_036873735.1 Pouteria campechiana
TGGTTTGGACCCAAATTGGGGAAACAGGGGGTGAGGGATACCCGTATTAAAAACTCACAGGGAAGAATGGAATTTACTGTTGGAACTTCCCGCCACATGAAATTCGTGATACGAGTACAAAGTACAAACATCGTGGCGTATGCCAGGGCAAGTTGGCTGGGTTTTTGCCTTGATCGCATCCGAGGATGATGCGGTGAGTGTCGTAATGGACAGATAAATGGCAGTTTGGTGAGCCAGCACCGGAGCTTTCCATCATACGTAGTAAAGCCCCTTGACATTAGGGACGAAAAAAAAACTTACACGCAATGTCGCTGCTCGCCGGAGTTGAAGAAGATGCTGGAGCTTTTGAAGATGCCCGACGCTGTAAGGGAAGACGCTATCGAATCGGAAAAACCCTTTTCATTTACAGACAGAGCTAGAAAGAGAGATGAGTGAGGGCGTCGGGCGGGCCACGCACGTTCGTCGGAATCAAGCTGGACTTTTCCAGCTGCGTCCACTGACGGAGACGATCTGACGAGGGAAGATTGAAGTGAGTGCGTGTTGGGGCGGCTAAGGTTATTAGGTTTTTTTGTTGAACTGGTTCACTGGTTAGACCGCGGTTCATGCAGTTACAGCGGTTTTCTTAGGTTGTTTATGCTAATAGATGAGCCGGTTGTACCGCGGCTTCTGTTACAGCGGCTTTTTTGCTATCCTACAGGACAGAGCCCAACAGAACAGGTGTCGTGACGGGTTTGCGGTTAGTCAGTCCGGTTTTAATAACATTGCTGGCCACAGTAAATTTTTGGCTCCTCCCAACATTCACTGGAGAGAGAAAAAAAAAAAGTTATTTGCATCTTTGCCCCTCAAATTTTCGAAGTTTGCACTTTTTGCTCTATAATTATCAATTTTGCATATTTACTCTTATTTACGGAAATGTTTTACATATTGCTACCTTAACCTATGGAGTCAAACTTTGACCAAATAATTTTTTCTAAAATAATATAAAAATGTCCTTAAAAAATCAATTTTTAATGAATTTTCACAGCTTATCTAGACTTGACCAAGGCAAGCATAAAAAAGATTTTACTTTATCTTAATGAATAGTAGGTCAAATCATAAAGATGGGCTCTATAAATTAAAAATTAGACTTATTAATGATTATCTTTATATAACCAAAACTTTAATAGACTTTTATGGCCCACCTTAATATGATCAAGACCATTAGTCTCCAAAAATTAAAGATTTAACTTAATGAATATTAAAAGCTGTTTGTGAATTATAATTTAATCTGATCTTGATGGCTAGTGGGTCAAATTATCTTATAAATCTTATTTTAAGTATTTCCACTTTACAAGTATATTATACATAAAGGATAGAATGGTAATTATTTTTTACTAAAAATATTATTATTATTAATGATTAATTTGCAATTTAAAAAGTTAAGGGGAGAATATGAAAACTTGGAAAAGTTGAGGGGGCAAAATGCAAATAATCCTAAAAAGATATGATATATTACTGGCATATTAAAAATTACTTAAATCACACAATAAGTAGGCCACAATAAAAAATGATAAAAATTAAAATATTTAGTTTTAAAATCATAATACCCACATTTTTACTTGAAAAGATCTTATTATTCATTTATATAATTAAGAAATATATGTTTCACAATTTATATTATGCATATAAAATAATATAAATCACCTATAATCACAATATAATTTAAACATTAAAAAAATCCTTCTTCACGTTTTTTTGGGTGATTTTTAATATGAAACCAACGTATCACAATTTAAAATTTTTAGACAATGAAATGCATGAAATGTATAATGTGTAGCCCACTTTCAACCGGAGAATCATGTTCGTGTTTATTGTGGATTATGTCTTTGATAGGATGCAACCATGTCTAAGCATTTTTCATGACCTTCAATCCTTTTGTCTTTTATTTTTCTTAGTTTCCTTCAAGCTTTTTATTTTTGTAAATTTATTTTTTCTATGGTTGCAGTTATTGCATTCCATTGTTAAGAAATCTAAATAATTTTTTGATTATTTTCTTTTAAGGAATGACATTGGTTATTAAGGTTGCAACTTGCATCAGTTTGCAATTAGTTCTTACTCATATTTCTAAAATTTAAACCGTAACCCTATTTCTAAACTTATCAATAAAATTTTGAGTTGAAAATTTATGTTATTTAGAATTTTTACCTTAATTAATTCTAAAAAAATTAAAATAGCTAATTTACTAATCATACTATAATAAAATGAAACACTATTTTCAGAAAGGTTTTGACTCAATGATGGTGGCTCTTCTTTAGAGCCCACCATGGTAGTTTGATTAGATCTAAGCTATTGTAATATTTGACACTCTATTTAGTTAAAAACATAAATTATATTCCATTAAGGACTCATGCTTGTCAACAAAATTAGAATAATTTGAAAGTAAATATGAACCCGTTTAAATTCTTTTTTTCTTATGAATCCGCAAGCATGTAATCAAAACAAGTTTTTGTATTCTAATCAAACAAGTAGTGTTAAAGATTGTAGTCGGATTTTATCAAACTAAAATGGTCAGGTCAGCTCATAATGAAAAGGCTGCATTGGAGCTGCCCTTGTTGAATGAAAACCCATTTGAGAAATCCTTTCACAAATTAGAATAGTAATTTCAAGCCGACACTACTAAAATTTAATAAAGATAAACCTCCACCTGAAAATATCAGTAGAATCTTCGTATAGGTTAGTCGTGAATGAAAGGGAAACACATTATGTAGAGAGTTTTTAGGGATAGATATTGCTTGATAAAAAGGGAAAAAGATTTAAGAAATTAGTCATTGGAAGTCGGAAAGTTGTGTTAGGAGGTGGAAAATACAGTTGATCAGGTAAGTTGGATTGCCTTAAAATCAACCCTACCCAACCCAATTTACAAAACAAGTTGAGTTCAATCGAAATCTCTTCAATCTAATGTTTTATTTACCCCACCCCAACCCTACAAAAATGGGGTTTCACCTCTAGCTGAATCATAGGCTAATTCATATCCTTCAACATCTTTCAAAGTTTTACTAAGAACTTCATGATTTCCACAAGTTTTTCATAATATTTCTAGCACTGATATCATTGCCATTATGCATCCCCGTCCTATGACATTGATATGCACTGACACAAATATTGCAGACATTTTTGACTAACATCCAATACAGCAAAACTTGTTCTAGGCTTAAGGCAATGCGTTCAGTAAGGGTCAAGGCCACTGTAACCAAGGGTTATTTTTCTGTCATTTACCCCTTGTAACAGCTGTTATGGCAGCATTATGCTTCACAAGCCTAGTACAAAAGGATAAATAACTAAAAGAAAAAGGAAATACAGATTAAGGAACTCTGTATAATTTTAATAAAAATATCTTTTATCTCAATTTCCAACATTTTATTGACAATAAAATGCTATTGTTGTCTATCAATTACCATCTGTCGGCTCTTCAAAATGAAAAAGGTGAGTCGAAGATCAGTCATAATATGGTATAGGTTTTGCATTTATGCTCATACAGCCGAACTTCCAACTGGAATAAGATGCTACAGTTTCCTCTTTAATTCAGATACTTACTTCCCATGCTCGTACATCTACCTCGTCAATTCGCATCCTGTGATGGGCGTTTTAACCTTCAGGCTATGCCTTCATATGGTCAATGATAGAATAAAAATCACAAATATAAAAGGGTAAATCACCACAAGGAAAAACAAGTATATGGAGGCACAACAGCAAAATAAAACCCTAGCAGAAAATGGACCCATAAACCTGCACCAACCCAGGAATAGTTGACATAGCCTAGAAATAGTCTGCAAGCTTACATCTTGGTTAGATGACAAAAAAGCAGAACAACAGAAAAGTGGGACAATTTGGAAAAGGATTCATAAGAGAATCCTTTGTGGCCAATTGTTCATCATAGACAAATGTATATGAACTGTTGATGTGCCAAACATCAGCTGCATCCACCATTACCTTAATGTAACAGCCTTAACAGTTCATAGTATTTTTTGCAAGACACAGTAAGATAATCCAGCCTATGCAAGCTCAACCAATGCCTGGAGACTGGGATCAAACATTCCATACACCAGAGCAACTGATCAAAAGATGACCACCATTTTCATCATTTGACTTCCTCTTGATTATAGGTAAATCATTTTTACAATACTGCTCGCATTATTAAAAGGCATTAAACTTTCATACCATGGTAGACTTCATAAATCTTGAAAGCCTAATGAGAAACTCAATCCATGTCATTAACAACTTGTCAAAGTGTCCAACCAAGAAAGAGTGGACTATCCATTCTGAGTTTTTCTAGGATAAACATAGCTCTTACAGAAAGATTCAACAGCTCCTATTTGAAAAACTGCTAGAACATCCAGACTCCACATAATTCTGCTGTTATATCTTTCTTAATATTTCATTAATTCTGCTGCTATATCTTTCTTAATATTCCATGACAGCGGAATGTCCATCAGTTGCAGCTTGCAAAAAGTCTTTGAACAAGCAGTCACATAAAATAAATCATTAGAAACTATTTGATCACTGGTTTAATGCTAAATCTGAATTGAACTGTGTTGTTGAACACAAAACAACCACCCCTGAATTGCGGAACACAATACAACAACCCATATCACCAGCTCCTCTCTAATGCACAACAAAGATACTGCATATACTATAAGACACCTAACATACCCAAAGTTAGCCACCCTAACACTTCCAATGATTCTCATTTACTACAAAGATCAATGCTTATAGTATGGATGTCCCAGATACCTAACCCACCGTAGGTCGATGGCAAATGCATAGTTTACAATCTTATGGGTCTTCTCAAGGTCAAGTTTAAGGGAACAACTGTTTGCTGCCTTGTTACAGACACTCACCCCCATCTCTAGAGAAAAATGGCACACTGCCTCCTCTGTTCTAAACCATCAAGACTCATCAAAACCCACCAATGTACATTTGCTTAAATGAATCCACCCAACTCCACCAAAAAAACCAAGTATTATTGAGGTGCACTCAAATCTGTCAGGTAACAAATCCAAATCCAAAACCAAGAGGAAGATCCTGTGCTAACAGTTCCAATACTTGGTGCGTCTGTTGCATTAGTCCAATGTAGCAGATTTCAACTTTTCAGGAACAAAGAAGAAAAGGAGTTGAGAATTCCCCCAGAGTTTTACATAGGAAATGGGAGGAAACCATAAAAGTAAAAATGATGCAAGCAAAATAATTGATCAAGATAAAATAAATAAAGTTTTTGGAAAAGATTGCAAGAGTGAAAAGGTAGAGTTGCTTATTAGGTAAATATCTTGTCTAAATAAATGAGTTGGTGGGGGCGGGGGAGGAATTTTCCACCCCCGTTTCTTCCAAACATAGCAAAGCATCTGGTTCAGCAGTTGTTGAATGGTTCACAAAAAGCCAAAGCAGTAGCATCCCATGAGATGGATGGTCGCAAAAACTGGCAAGGAGAATCGCATTGCAACTATGGACACAGTTGCAATTCCCCCTCCACATTTGACATCATCTTAGGCTTGTTCCAGATTACTTTGACATCTAACAATTTCAAATTTTGGGACCATGAGCGGGTGCTCAATATGGTTGGCAGATTTTTAAAAAGGACCTGTGTGGCAAGTTGAACAGCTTCCTTACCATGAAGCAATGAAGAATGGGTGAAGTTCAAAGGCTTAAAAAACTAAAATTACACAATGGTGCATTTCATGCTCCTTGAAAATAAACATATGCCAAGGCTCATGCAGAACAATGCCTGTCAACATGGATCTTTGGGCATGATTTCCTGCTGTATGGTAAGGCCCACTTCTGAATTGGAACATAATGGAAGAAATTATTTAAACTGAAAAACCACCAAATTCAAAAGGAAGCCTGTTGCAACAACAGATGTCTTAGCAAGGAAAATGGATGATGTGGGTGCAGGGCTAGAAAACTTCTGCAATCTTCACTTCTAATTATGTATGAAAATCAGTTGGCCAAACACTAAATCAGAGAAAGATTCTGCAAAACAAACTTGAATCCAAATGACTAAAATGGAGGGAGGAAGAGGGAGAGAAAAGGGATAAGCAAAACCATTTGATTAATATGATAAAGAATGATACAGAAGCAACCTATGTCCAACCTTTAACTGCAATCTGTAATAGTCAACTAGCGATTTCATTTTCCTTCCTCGTCTGCAACTCTGGCTCTTGATCTGGAAACACCTCTGACTGCAGAGACGGATCAATATTGTTCACATGCAGCCATGTCAACTCCCACAATCCATCACCACCAATAGCACTAGTCCTTGCTAGAACCCCCCTTGTTTTCATCACAAGTAACATATTCTTAAGCAACTCAGGGACTACTTCCTGAAGCTTCTCACACTTTTTCCCTCGGACTTTAGCCTTTACATATTTCTCTGTTCGACCAAGGACACCCAGCCACAGCTTGCAGAAGCTGGTCAATGGTGACAGTTCAGGCAGCAGCTGCAAGAACACCTTTGACATCAGCTTCATTGCGTGAATAAGCGTAGCTTCCATGTTGCGGTAGTCCTTTGCTGAGTGACCTCCATGGGCAATCTCTAGCAGATCATCAAGCATTGTGAAGATGACCTGGTCAAAGCACTGAAGCCATGATGCAGGTGAGAGCTGCAGAGCTTCTGCACCTGTTGTCATGCAACGCTGCAGTGAAGATAAAGCATGGTTACGGACCTCCTCTCTCTGGTCTAGGCACACCTTTCTTAGCCCTTGCACCAGCCTAAGCCACATTTCCTCTATCTCCTGTGTATAAGCTTTTGGAGCACCCTCAGATGGTGGCTCCTTCCACTTTGGAAGGCATGAAATGGAATCTGCCATCAGGTCCAAAGCACGCAGGGATCTTTCTGTGGGACCAACCCTGGACTCTGCAAACTGCCTTGAAGCATCCACTGAGAGGATGTAATTGGCAGATGAGAGGTGTGCCCCATCATACATAATATATGTCAGTGCCTCAAAGCCCACTTCAGAAGCTTCTGGGTGGCGTGCTGTGATAGCAAGCAAGGAGGTGATTGTTCGCCATCCCATGTGGCTTCTTATGTGGTTTGCATTTGCTTCCACAAGCCGCATTACTTCCTGTGTAATGTGCTCACAATATGCATCAGCAACTCGAGCATCAAGCTTCAAGACCAGCTGTAGAGACCTTAGGAGTTCATCTGCTAGAGTCTCTTTGTAGGGAAGCAACCTTTGGCAAATCCGTAGGAGGCCAAAAACTGCCTTCTCCACAAGGGCACAAGGCATCACAGTTGACTGAACAATATTGGCTATGTGCTCATATACACCCTGCCAGAGAAGACCAATTCTGTCACGATTATTCAGCGCAATTGCAATCAACAACTCTAAGCAGAAAACAGCAGTGTCTTCATCCTCTGGAGAACTGCTTCCTTTCTGAGGACGGCCTGCTGCCCAGACAATGGCCCTTGCAAGCTGCAACAGCGAATCAGCTTGCAGGAACTTGCTCTCTGTAAATATACTGTCAATGTGGCACTTCTGAATGGTCTGAAGGGTTCGTTGATGAGCAGCAAGTTGTTGCTCTGTTGGTTGTGATCTTGGCTCTTCAGTGTCAAGAGATAGCAACTGACTGAAGCGGCCCATAAGCCCAGAGGACCTACGAGGGGTAGCCATTGCTGGCATATGAGATCCAGAGAGGGAACCTGCAACAGGTTTACCATGCAGAGCATCTGTCGATGTCTCTGATTCATCAGCTGCATCGCTTGCAACTCGTGCTGGGAGAAGGCCGAGTTTGTGCAACCTCAAGATGCAGTCCAGAATATTTCTCCAACCAGTGCGAATATAGTCACCATATCTGTTTGCTATGGTGAAAACAGTTACAGTTGCCATTCTAGCTTTTGTGTCATCCCCAAAGACTAAAACTGGTTCCTCAACCAAAGAAGGGTTTAAGAGGGTTGTGAACTTACAGAGAGAGACAACCAAATCATCCAACACATCCTCCAGATGATGGCATGCTGATATCTTGGCCACAGCTAGAAAACCATCAACACACGTGTGGAAAACACTCTCATGCTCTGCATGATCAAAAACTACCGATATGGCAGCTATCGTGGGACCTGACATGATAGCAAACATATCACGATCAAGATACGCGACAGAGTCACAAGTAATGAAAGGAGCAGTCTTCTTGGATTTGCGCATCAGGTCAATCCAACGGCTAGGAGTCATCTCTGGGAAGCCAGCATTTTGATCTGGAACTGTTCGGATCTCACTCTTACAGATTGCGTGGTAGAGTTCTGAAAGATATTCCCGCGGAAGGTCAATGCAACGGTTATTCCGGATGAAATCTTCCTCAGTCATTTTTTTCTTAACCTGCACATTATGCTGATCTGTATTGAGCATAATTAGTGAATATGACAAGAGAAGAGCAGCATCCTTGTTAGCCAAAATATGTGGTGATTGCTCATAGTATCTCCCTGAAAATGCCTCAAGAACCCTCTGTATCTTCTGTGACTCACCAGGAAGGCGGAATGTTTCCAAGAAAAGTCGCAAAGCAGTGTCTAAATTCATATCCTGGAAATCAAAAGTTCTGGCAAATTCCTCTAGTACACGAACACAGAAATCATCATGATTCCCCAAAAAATCACCAACAAGATTCTTATCCAATCCTGCAGTGTACCGAAAAAAGCATGCCACACTCTGTGGATCAAGCTTATCAGGCAACAGGTGGGTCCCTTGCAGATATTCTAGTCCTTTCTTAGGATCCCGATTAAAGTGATCAGCTCCAATCATCAAAATTCTCTTAATGTACTTCCTCCGACGAACAAATCTGACCCAATGTTCAGGATTACCATAGTCCTCACACTTCACTGTCCAGAAAGGAGTATATTCTTCAAGAGTCGGTGGTGCATGTTCTGTTACAGGTGATGAATTTCCAGCCCTTTCAGCCATTCCCAGAATAACAGCAATCAGACCATCTAAAGCAAGTATATGCATAGAAGACAGTGGGCAGTTAACTGGAAATGCACTCTTTGATAGTAAGTTTGCAAGATCTTCAAATACATTGCGGCAGGTTATATCACAGTCAAAGTTGGCATACATCTCTGCCATGAATGTCTTCTGCCGGCAGAAGTCAACTAGAGCCTCCATTGCAACCTCCTGTTGTTGGTATGAAGCTCCATGCCTACTTTGTGCAAGCCTCAATATAATGCATGAGAAGAAAGCTTCGAGCTGAAGTTTCAATTCCGTGCGCAGGTGGTGATACAGATTGAGAACAATGCTGCATACCATTGACAATATCAATGGGCTCATTGAAAGGCCGAACTGCATCAAATTGCTGAATAATTCATCCTGTACCAACAACAACAATTTTGGGTGCCGACTTATTGATGCCCCTCCCAATTCAATGGCTGAATTGATCAGACCCAAAGCAAAAAGTGGCACATCCTCATCAAATACTATAGGATTAGTTCGAGGACCCACAGTAGTGTGCTCAGCAATGTTCAGCAATGAACACAAAAAGTGGAATATCTCCACCATGCAAGGAACACCATATGGTTCTGTGGTCAGATGCATGTCACCCAGTACATCTTTGCCGTGACCACCTTCCATTGAATTTTCATCTCCCATGCTTGCTGCGGAAACAGCTGACATATAGGCATTTGATGCAAAACCAGCAGAATCTGACGAGGCATCATACTCAAGACTTCCATTGCCATTGTCTGATTGTTTAACCCCAAAGGCATGCTCTTTGTCAAGCCCACCCATCTGCACAAGAAACTATAGCTTGGTGAAATTTGAAAAAGAGAAGCAACAAAAAAGAAAAATACCACGCATCAATACCTCTGGTCTGATAGATGGCCTACCCCCATTTACTGATGATTGTTCTGTGTGGAGAAAATCTGTTAGGTGCGAAAAAATGCACCGGATGAGCTCATGCATTGTGTGCCGAGCTATACGCTGCAGCAGCTCACCTTTGGTTCCTGCTTGATGAACAACACGGAAACACGTGTTCACTATGGTGCAAACATGCTGGTTATTCAACAACACAGAAGCCTTGCTTTTCATGCAAGCCAGAAGAACTTGAAGTATCTTCATCAACACAACTTCTTCCGATGCAGGGTCAGTGACCTCAAACCTGCAACTGGTCACAGCATCAACTACAGAATGCATTGCTTCTTCCACATTTGCAGTATTCAGATCAAGCATGTCAAGAGTCAATATCTTGTAAATGGACGTCAATGCAACACCCGTGATAGGTGCACCAGTCTCATCCGAACGAATGACATCCAAAAATGGCTGGAGGTAAACAGTGGGGTTGATGGTGTGCCAAGGATGTTCCCATGAAAATATATGCTTCCGCAATGCCTTCAAAGACTGAATAAGTGAATGCTCCAATTGTTCATCACCGGCCATGTAGCGGCCTCCCCACCGTACATTTCTTCTCATCACAGCCAGCACCGCGCCGACTTCTGAATTCACCATACATGCTAAGGCACCTTTATCAGACGTACACTCACAATCTCCAGGTTCCTCCTCAATCACATTGATTCCGGGCTGCAGTTTTAGACGTCCCATATCCAAATCAACAACTGATTGTCACAGGTGAACCAAGGACCGTCAAATATGGCAAAACCCTACAATAACCAAAATTCATCATCAGGTGCACCAATTTCCACAACAAAACCATAAAAACCCCAATCAACAATCATACGCCAGCACCATCAATTCAGCAAAAGTCACAAACCCTAAGTCTCCATACCCATACAAGACCATGAAATCACCGATCTGAGGCAAAAACATTTCTTTCAAATCCAACGACCTATAATTGATCGTATAGACGATAAATTTTGTTTTTTTTTTTTCTCGTAATCTCTGGTCTCTTCCAGTGTGGAAAGCGAAGACAGAATCAGATCTGAGAAATCTGGATGCAGAAGAGTAAAGGGATGGAAGAAAGGAGATGGAATCGGATCGACCTGCAGTGATCTGGCGATCTGCGAAGCTTTGAGCGAGCTCTGCTCTCGCTTCCGTCCTTCCCCTGGGCAAGCAAAGACCAAAAAGTTGACGAGAGAGAAAAACGCAGGGAAATAAAGAAGACGGGCTTTTGCATGATGGATGGTCACAAAGGCGTTGATGTGTCAATCTGCCCACATTGTTCCAAATCGACGTTCAATGCAATCTTTTAAAATTTCCAATGCAATCTTTACTTTAATAAGCTGATCTCTAGCCCAACATTTAAAATTCCACCATGGCAATAATACAAGTTATTTAAATTTTATACTGTAATTCGTTTGGAAAAAAAAAACATAACAAAGTAGGAGAAAAAGAGGAAGAATAATGTAAGTTTAGGCAAAGGTTGAAAATAAAGTAAATAAAAATAAAATAGATAATTTTTATAAAAAATAATTAATAAAAATATAGATAATAATATGAAAATGTATAAATTTTGATAGTTAAAATATTAAATTATATTAAAATGTATGAATGAATTGTTAGAAAAACATTGGATGGATGAAGAAATAATGACTATGTTAAATCAAAAATTCTTAAAATAAACTTTTTGATGTGCTTTCTGCTCAACCAAAAAGCCCCTAAAAGTTAAAAGCTTGTATGAATAAATTTCATTTTTGTTCCAATGTAAAATATAAAGGGTCATTGAAAAGTTAGCTTTCTATATTCATTATATAATGTCCATCCTTCCTAGAGCGTTACTAGTGGTAAATTCAGAGGAAATTTCGACAGAGTCTCCCCTAATTTACCACCGTTATCCTGTATACAATATACTAAACCACAAGAATTATATAACAAATATGCAAACATAATATGGCCACCTCCAGGCCTTATCATTTTCTACACAAAT
This sequence comes from Pouteria campechiana, assembly GCA_036873735.1. NCBI lineage: Eukaryota > Viridiplantae > Streptophyta > Magnoliopsida > Ericales > Sapotaceae > Pouteria > Pouteria campechiana. Next base: position 552,563 of record JAYJMB010000001.1, read on the forward strand.
TATATAATTGCCGGCTCTAAAACACACATCACCACAACACTCACAGATCAAGATCGGGGTTGATCGGGGTACACTATACCCTAACTATCAAATCATATATACCCACACCATAAAATGACATGTTGTCAAATTAAGTAATGATACATGTCTCATATACATTCAAAATTTATCCAACAATATACATCGTCATATATCCTAAAAAGGAGTAAAGCCTCTACTGGTGTTACAGCTTAGCCTCGTCGTGAGACCCAATACCTTGTTCGGCTCCGTCCTCTGACCTGTCAGCTAAAATTTAAATAAAAGGGTGAGTCTGGGCAAACTCAGTAAGCAGGTAAGCAA
>JAYJMB010000001.1:586898-616496 GCA_036873735.1 Pouteria campechiana
GAGGAGAAATCAATGATAATGGAATATCCTCTGGTTCATTCCAGAGGAGACCAGTCCCGGTCATGACGTTCCGTTCGTATTTCGTTTCTTCCTCATTATTTACTATGCCTGATCTGACTTCTTGAGCGCGTCCATCAGCGGCCGCTCGAAACAAACGGGTCATAAGCCATGAATCCTAAATAAAAGTTAAAGCATAACATATACATGTTAATAAAATCAAAAAAATAAAATTATCATGATAAATTTTTTATGTGAGTTGACTAAGATCTAATAATAGAAGAGACATATATGAGTATTTGTTTTAGAAAAGCACATGAAGTGGCTAGTATAATCCAATTTTATTTGAGTTATACTAACTACATGCAAATCTTATCTTTATTGAATGTTATCTATACGAATAAAATTAAAGCTACTTATTCTATGTAATGCAATAAATTAATTAAAATATTTGTATGAAAATAAAATCAATATACTTCTTCAATTTGCTATAATATCTTAATGAAATAAACATAAATCATTAACTCAAAAATAATTTTTAAATCTTAATATTTTATATGTTTTATTTATAAATGATTTAATTTCTTATAAGCTTTAGAATATTTTATGGCATGCAGGACTAAAACAACATAATTTAAAGAATGCAGTCATGCAAAAGTAATGTACAAGTACCTAAAAATAAGTAGAGAATTAAGAAATGGTGAAGCATAAAACTTGCGTGAAGAGCAGTAAGAATGAAGGGGTTGGGTTGCCTTAGAATTAGTTTTGGACGAATAAAGTAAAGTGCAAATAAGATTGAAAGGTTAATTGGGGAAATGGAATTGAAATGTTAAAGGAAACTTTTTTTTTATCATTTTAGACAGTTGAAATGAAATCCAAACAAAAAATCTTACTTAACACCACTTATTTATTTAGTAATCCAAAGATTAAAAAATACTTAGGTAGGCCTAAAATTAGGATCATGGGAGAACTAATATCCATCATTCAAAATTGTTCATTTTTAATGAAACCCATGAAGATATAATCATGTCTCCATTCCTTTAAAAGCCTCCATCTTATATTAATTAATAATTTTATAAAGTTATGTGACATTTTATTGTATGCAAAGATTAATATAATTAATATTTATATTTTTTACATCTTTAAATAATGCGGCCTAGATAGACCTCTGATCAAAATGTTTTCATATTTTTTAATTAAAATATAATACTAAGTATGATGGTTGAAATGGATCTTATCAAATCATTTTTATTGATTTAAAAAAATAACAAAGATTCTTTGAAATTTCAAAGGAATAATTCCTTTGAACCATTTCCTAATTGTTTTAAATATTTCATTAACATGGGCCTATTGAAATTTCAAAAGTTTTAATATAAGAGAGTCGAAAAGTTTTAATGGGCATTTTTATCTTTTCTTTTATCGAAATGCAATTTTAGTGTGTGTTTGGTAACAAGAAAAAATAGGTGAAAAACTTTTTTACTTTTTTATTCTTTTTAAGCACCTTTTGATATTATCCGACATTTTAACTATCAAACAATCCTTCTCTTATTATTATTATCAATATTTTTAATTATTATTTCATACTTTTCTATATAAAAAGCTTACTTATTTGATCCATAATCATTACTTTATGTAGTGTCACATAATTTCCTTTTTTTCACTTTTCTACAATTTCTTTTTCTCCCAATCATTACCCCCAACAAAACAAACAGCTTTTTCATGTTTAAAAGTACGTTTATTCTGTATAAATGCACGGCCAAAGAGGCCCTTTGTTAATCTTACCATTACTCTAATCAAATGGCCGCCGGGGAAAGTGTTCTGAGGTGGAGTTTGATTGGGTGCTCGCCAAGCGAGACGAAAGGGATGATGTCATCTGCTGCGCTACTGTATCGCTCGCTCCCGCCTCTCCCACCCTCTTCATCAGCTCAACCATCACTCTCCTCTCCTCCCTTTGGACGGGAAGCCCTCAGGTACAACGTCCGCAGCAGCACATGGGGCTCTTCCCTTCCTCTTCATACGCAAAGGAAGGGAGTAAATGTCGCATCTTTCGCCCAAAAAGACGGAGACAAGCAGCAGCAGCAGCAGTTGTTGAAGGATGGCGAAGCGGCGAAAGGACGAGCCTTGCAAATCATCCTTTGGGCTGCTGAGAGTGTCTATGTCGTGTGGCTTTTCCTCCTCCCTTACGCTCCTGTATTCTCCTCCTCTGTTATTTCTTCATCCCGCTTTTACTTTCGCTGCATCACCCTTTTCTCTGTATCGAATGCATTGCAGCGCCTGTGATCGATAGTTTTCCTTTATTTCATTCGTAGAGTGGATGATTGATTTTGCATCTCATAAGCTGGTGCTCTGGCGGCTGTGTATTGGTCCCACTGCGAAGAGATGAAAGTTGCCGAAAATTTTCCTTTTTTTTTAATTTTCCTTTATCATTTGGCAACCCTGAATTCAAAATTGCGTGTGAGAATCCTAGCCCCAACTAAATTGGTGAGAGACGTAGTCATAAAAACTAACAAAAGCTTAGTCAGAGGTTCGAGTGTGGATGTTGGCAGACGCAAATGTTTGAGCAGGGGACCAAGGGACAATACCTTAGTTTGGGCTACCTCGGGGCAGATAAAAGAACCCTTGGTGTGCTGAAAACCAGGCTGTGTGGGTGGGCTCGAGATTCTCCCATCATTGGTGCCGGAGGGTCCAGGATGTGACATAAAAAGGCTCAATTATTGGGTTACTGGTATTCTTTCGGTGAAATTCCATTCTATTGTAGTGTTTGGCAAAATGAAATAGGAGCTTTATTTTTACAATTTGCAGCCCTGGGTTTAGGAAGAGGTATGAATGACTTGGTGGATTGGACACTTCTGACAATTCGAATTGGTGAATTTAAAGTAGAAAGTAGAATTGGTGAATTTAAGTTAGAAAGTAGAAACATTATCATCCAGTTGCGGGATAGTCTGGGGCAATTCCCTTGTTGAAAAGCCAGAGGTCAAAACATCGTGCTGAATGAACTTTTTTCTAAAGAAAATGTTTGGAGACTGTTGCAAAAATTCACAAGATGAGATTGAGGTAAGGTAAGAATTCCACTTCTGCATATTTTAGCAGACGTTCTACTTCGAGTACACTGTTGATTTTATGGCAAAGGCTTCTGTTCTAGGGTGCTGAGAAGAAACCCACTCATGTGCTTCTGATAAAGATTATAGTTTTCATTTGCTCATTATTAATAGTCTATTAAAAAGTGGTCTATTATGGTAAGATGAAATTGATTGTCTTTTGTTTATGATAAAACAGGGTGACCCAGTATGGGCAATCAAGCCGGATACAGTCAATGCTCTTGTGGGTCTTTCCCTCAATTTTTTCTTTATCTTGCCATTTGCAAATGCTGGTAGGCTGGCATCCCTGGTTATTGAATTGATGATGTTTGTTGATGTTGCTCAATTTTTTCGTTTTGTTGGAAATAAAATCACAAAGATGTCCATTTGCAGGCCAAATAGCTGCTCAAGTTTCTTTAGCTAATTACCTTTGTCCGCAACATTAATTGTCAAGCCAATTATGCATGAAGATTAAAAAAGGTTTCATAAGATAAAATACAGTCTTGGAGCTGAATAAAACAATTACTTGGCAGACGAAACATGTCAGTTTGAAGAGGCAACTTCTATAGTTTTGGTATCAACAAAATAAATCCACTACACCTCATCTAAGAAAATTTCCCATGTTAGTCATGATAAGTGTCCATTGATCTAGCGCTTCACACAATGTAAATGGGCTTTTTCTCGTTTTGTTAATTTGGGTACATGGTTCAATAGTCCTGAACATTGAAAGGTCTTGTGTCCCATTCACATGGATGAGCTTGCTGCAAAACTGTCCTAAGGCTGAAGATCACATTGTGCAATCTTGGGATGCATTTCAGATCAGTTGTAATGTTCCTTTCTTTCTCATTTTATATGTATATTTGCAGGCCAAACACTTGTGATCTTGGAGAGTACTTGGAATATTACCACCAATTGTGGGAGTAGCAGACCAATGATCTAGATAAATTAACCATGGCCAATTTACCAGAAATAGTTTAAGAGAACAAATCAAAAGTTACACAATTAGGGGACCAAGTTGCTTGAGGCCAGTTGTACAGTTCTCTTTAGGATCTGTTTCTGCAAAAACATATTTCAAGATTTTCTTGGGCTTCCATTTTCTTTTCTTTTCAGGATGATATAAAAAAGGTACCTCATTTGTTTTCAGATCCATACTGTGTTGTATTGTATTAATTTGTTTAATGCAGCGGATATGGTCAATCCTGGTCTCTTTAAACTGTTAGCAGGGATAACTTTCAACTTGTACTGGTTTTCATATCAAGTACAAATTGCGGGTTGCATATGCTAATCTAATGTAGCCCATTCATATGAGTTCCATAAAAATCTGAATTTTATTTTTCTGCCATTTCTGCAGTTGTTATTCCTCTTTGTTTTTCTCTTATGAACGCCTTTTGATGGCTTATTTGATCTATTTCTTGGCAGAGTAGTTGGAATTCATGTGCTTGAATCTCCAGTGCTTCACCCAGTAAGTATCATGGCAACACAACTACTTGTTTCCAACTTGCTTGCGAGGATATTTCAACCATTGATTCTTATGAGTATCCATTTCTCTTATCAGGTTTCTGAAGGGTTGTTCAATTTTGTCATTGGTTGGACATTAATGTTCGCTCCACTGATATACACAGATTGCAAGAGAGATAAATTCAGGGGATCTCTAGACCTTTTATGGGGCCTCCAGATGTTCCTTACAAACAGTATGCTTGATTTTCAAAACACTAAACCTTGGCCTTTTTGCTTTGCAGCCCTTTTTTCTTTCATCAGTTCTCAAAATCTGCACTGAATCTGCTTCCATTTTTTTCTGTGATGGCATCAGCATTCTTAATACCCTATATGGCAATTCGACTTGATGAAAATGACTCTAGTTATGCTACCAGAAAGCTGTCTAAATTGGGCAGTGTTATGACAGCCGGTGCACCAGTTGTTGGACTTGTTGGTGGGGCCATTTGTCTACTTTCCACATGGTGGGCTATCTCTGGACGTGGTGATGATGGATTTGGATCACTGGAGGATCGTTGGGATTTCTTCTCAAAGTACGTTGTATCAGAGAGGCTAGCTTATGCCTTCATCTGGGACATTTGTCTTTATGCAGTATTTCAGCCATGGTTGATTAACGATAATCTACAGAATGTTCAAGAAAGCAAAGCAGGCATTGTGAGTATTCTACAATATATTCCTGTTGTTGGCTTGGTTGCATATCTTTTGAGCTTGAATTATGAAAGGGAGTTTTAGGCTGCTTTTCCATAGAAATGAGGGAATGTAAATTAACAATATTCAAGATAATGGTGCTCCAAATTAATCGCAAGGGTGATTTTTTACTATTATTCTTTGGCATATTAGATTGCAATTGCAACGCAACTTGAGGCCCATTCCAGCCAACCTTTACCCTCTGAAATGGCAAACCTTGTGCTAGTATGGTTCATTTCTGTATGTGTGCAACTTCAGCTGGACCTAACATGGACCTGATCAACCCACAACTCAACCTTGGGTTAAGCTTGAAAGGTCGCTAGGAAGACTGGAAACAACCCTCACTCAAACATGATATATAAATGAATATGTCGGGCATGTAGGTATTATACTTTCTTATGGTGTAGCAATTATGAGATATTCCACGGTTGTTATTATTAATTTTTATTTTTATATTTTTAGTCAGTGTTAATAGGTATATATGTCCAACCTATGTATTTTGATCCAGCCTGTCTATTAGCCGTCAACACACCATCAGGTCGGATTGAATTTTTGGGAACATTGAAATTTATTTCAACGGATTTCCTACCTGACTCAGATGGGGTTGCACCTTTTTAAATTTGGGTTGATTCTCAATCCGAGCTACTTGAGCTACACTTCCACAAACCGGTTTGAAAGATGTAGCCATGTGCTCACTGTAACCCACCTAAAAGGTGAAAGAGGAAGACCTTTACGCACTGTGGCTTTGGGTGGTATGTGGGCTTCTCAGGCATGTTTTTGAGCAAACCATTAATTCATTATTCAAGGTCTATACGATGGCATTTTTGCCGCCAGCCATAATTTGTTAGAAATTAGATTAGATCCATTCATAGAACCGACTGCGACAGACGCAAGATCAGATTTTTACTTTTCTTCTTCTTTTCTTTTTTGGTGAACATCTGAACACTGTTGATTAACCAGTTTTTGGACTGAACGGCTGGTCATTCTACATTCAGTTAAGATTCAGGCAAAAGAATGCGCAGGTGGTATGGTTATGCATTTTAATTTCAAAAGTACAATGATACCACCAAGTACAATAACTATTCGATACTCATTCACACGGAGGAAGCAGCAGCATTTTCCTCCCATCTTTGCCAGATTAGGAACATGTTGGGAGTGCAGCAACTTCCATCACTGATGCTTTAGGCACTTGTCCTCGGCAAGTCAGTGTTACCTTCTTCTCCAACACATCCAAAACCATAGACTCTGCAGTGGCTGTTTATAAAACAAGAAATCGTTGCACAATTTTCAATAGATACTCAAGAGCAGGAGAGATGAAGGGACAATTCAGGGAAAAAAAGGAAAATCAAAGTGGCCTAGGATTGAATAGAATAGTAATGATACAATCGATTCTTTGGAATGAAAAGGTCGGGAACAGAATTTTGATGCTAAGACAGAAAGCTTACCACCCATTTTGGAGAGGACGTGAGCCAACCTCCTTTGGCACTCTCTGCAACCCATTTCTGCTCTCAACTCAACCACCTGAACCTGCTTTCGAAAACACCCACAAATTTTCTTCACCATTTTATGCATACAAAAGCTTTAATGTCTCTAGAGAGAGAGAGAGAGAGAGAGAGAGAGAGAGAGAGACTCACGTGGGGCACTGTTAAAGACTCAGCAGATGCTAGGCTGAGTAGCGGAAGCGATCTTCTCTTTGGTTTGCCAATTCCAAGCCTAGCGATCTTCTTCTTAACGAAGCCAAAAAGCATCATAGCTCTTTTGCTACCTTCTTTCCAAAAGAGGACGCTCATCCATCCTTCCACCTGTGGATGCACATATTTCTAGCCTGCTTGTCTATTTGTGAGTTGAGGAGGATGACCTAGAAACTGATATACGAACTAGACTGATGAGCAATCCCATCTTTTCAGTTGTTGATGTTGTTAGAAATGTCCGAACAGAGAAGAAGATTTGATGCGCAGCAGTAGGCTATGTAACAAAGTCGTTACGATGTGAAGATGCCCACTTGCCTGTAGGACCTGCTCTGGTTGCACATGCTGCTTGCTGTACATGTGCATGGGACCCTCAAACTTTGGAACTTATTATTTGTAAAGGCAGCCCAAGATTCAGATTGCTGAATAAATCTCACCTGTAATTCGCTGCCATTGTTCAACCATGGAGCAAATTTCAATTTTAACCACCTAATATATTCCCTCTAATCGGATAGACAGATGATAAATAGAATTTCAACTTTTCGGTTCTTTATAAGACTAAACTGGTGGCAATGACTCTGAATTCTGATATAAATGTTGATTTTAATTAGTTGTGTGCACTGCCCTTTGTGCAGTTTCCATGCCTGAGCAGCGTCTAACTCCCCATGCCAGAGTAGCAAAGCTTCTTCTTCTGTTTTTTATCTTCACCTTTTGGTTTACTTTCCCATGGGTTAATGATGGCAAAGAGGTTTCTTAGAAGACCAAAACTCCTTATTCCGGATGAGTGGAATGCCACTATCACTGATACTTCCCATTTTTATAGACGGAAAAGAGCCTGTGCTACCTATAAAGCAGCTATCAATGCGCCCAAAATCAGGGGCGGGAAATCAGGTCTATCCTAAAACGCTGGGGATAGCATTTAACGGCCAATGAAATATATGGTGGGGTGAATTATAACCTTTCAATATTCTGTTGGGTAGATGAGATTTGCATGTTCCATCCAATCATTTGTTTGATGTGACTCACTAACACGACTCGATTTCCGCACCTCGAGAAAATTTATTAAGGTGTTTTTGGGAATTAGAATAAATATAATGAAGGAATAAGTAAATTCAACTTACAACCAATTGGACACACACAAGCCACTCTGAGCTTTGATGAACTTTACAGCATCCACATTGATCAAAACCACTTGCAAAATAAAAGTTAGCAATTTTCCACCTTTTTATGAATTAGAGCATTTTTTATCTTCTCTTTTTCACATACGCAAAAGTCTATTTTTCCTTCAATCAATCTCTTACTTTATAGCCCAGCAAAGGAGATTTTTCCTCAAAGAGGTTTAAAAATGAGTCAAAGAAGGCATGAAAACTAGAACTACATAACTGTTTATAACAAATAAAAATCATCAACATTTTTCAAAAATCTGTTGACATTTTTTTCACCAGAAATTCATCTACATTTTTCTTTCACAAGAAATCTGTTGAGATTTAACTTCGCTAGATTTGTCCCTAACTGGTAGAACTTCACTGATTTTAAATCAGTTGAGGATTTGACTTCACAGAATTTAAATCCATTAAAGTTCATCTTCACCAGCTTTGTCCTTAACTAGTAATCAGTTCAAGTTCAACATTACCTTATTCAAATCCATTGAGGTTCACCATCATATTTCATAGAAAACGTCAATGGATTATGAAATTCCATTTAGGAATTCAATTGACTTCTCCACTTTACTTATTACCTACATGTTTAAGCAAACACTTAGCAACTTATAATAGATTGAATCAATCCACTTTATATCCAATCCTGCAAGTGTTAAATAGCCAAATCCTGCAAATGTTAAATAACCATAATTTCATTCCACATACTCAACACATTAAGTTATCCAAGTTTGTTCATCATTAAAACAAGAGTTAAACCAAAAAAATTTATCCCTTTTCTTTGTTACCAACCAACCCTTAGGCCTATTTGGAAGCTAAGAAAAAGGGTAAAAAAGAGAAAAATAAAAGTGTAATCTTGTTGAGATTGAGTTTAATGCTAAATCGTTGGTCCCAAAACAGGATATATGGCAAAAGCACAAACCAAGCAGGGTTGAGAGATTAAATGGTTATGCAAGTGCAAAAAAAGAACAACAGTAAAAGCATACAAGTACATACTGTAATAAACACACAACGATTATAATGGTTTAGGCCGTCTTGGCACCTACTCTGCTATCCAAGGTATTCTTAACTTTGGGTTCTACTATCCACGTGTGGAATCACACCGTCCTTAGCTTTTAAAAATCACCAAGAACTCCTACACCACATAATTTTTCAAAGCTTACCAAGAACTCTACGTCATTAGTTTCTGTGAGCTTACCAACAAACTCTACATATATCACTACTATAATGATTCCCTTCTTTGAAGCAAATAACCCAAAAATCTAAATAAAAATTATACATTGTAATGTCTCTTACTAGGCTTAGTTGTAAATAATAAAAGATCAAATATAAAGAATAAACGATAACATTACAGTGCTTCAAACTCCTCTTGAGATGTAATTGATGTAGTTTTAAGCTCTTTTGATTATTGGAACACCTTGGAGTAAACATACTTGAAAATTTGATTGGGTTTCTTATGATTGATTTGTGTTTTGCTCTTAGAACCCTCAAGCATCTCCTTCTTCTTCAATAAATCTTCTATTTGTAAGTTTCAGGGCTTTTGAGCATTTAGAAGAAGATAGTTTGAAATCTAGCCATTATGAAACGTTACATTAGTTTTTCAATCTTTACGACTATAGACCTCTATAAACGTAACCTCTCCTCTATAAAAAAAAAAAAACTCTTTAGAAGATTGTGGCCTCTGAAAAAACTTTGTAAGTCTCCTCTATCCATGCATCTGTAGAATGCAGCCTTTACAAAGAGCTCTACAGACCTTTGTAGAATCTTTACAAACCTCTAGACCCCATGACTTGAAGTACCCAATAAGGCAGTGAGTACTATAGACCTCTATAGCCTTGGACTCTCCTCTATCAATCCAAGACTTCATAACATTGTTTTAGTGGCTCCAATAGACCTATGTAGCCCTTCTCGTCTCCTCTATAGGTCTCATGTATTACTCAAAATCTTAGTAAATTTTTATTAGCTTAAATTTAAATTATTAATAAGTTTTATTATCATCAAAACTACACACTTAGTCTCAATAAATATTTATTGTGAACAACCCTTAGGCTTATTTGAGAACTAAGAAAAAAGGTACAAAAAAGAAAATAAAATAAAAGTATAATTTAAAGAGAAAATATCAAGCAACCCTTAGGCCTAGTTGGGAAGTAAGATATTAAAGTGTAATGGGGGGTATAGAAATTAATAACTAAAAATAAAGTAATTACAAAAGCCAAAAAATTGAGTGGTTAAAGTAGGTAAATATCACATTGATTTAAATAAGTTAAAGAAAAGAAAAGAAAACCTTAATCCCTTTTTGTTGATCAATGATGTAGACTGCCATGTTACACTAGACAATGCAAAAAGGGTAGGCATAAAGCATACCTTACCCCAATGAAGCATATGGGTAGTGATTAAATTTAAAGTAAAGAAAGATAAAATAGATAGATTTATTAATAAAAAATATAAGAGGTAATGACTGAAAATATAAAGAATAATTAGGAAAATATAATTATTAAAAAAATAAATATGGTGTCAATTAAACGAGGTGGAGCAAAAGTATGAAACACACTCTTAGGTCTATTCAAGAACTGGGAAGAGAGGTAAAAACAGGAAGAAAAGTAAAGTAAAGAAGAAAGAAATTATGTGAAAAGATAGGAAGTACTAATTAAAAATAAAGAAATAATGAGAAAATACGGTAGTTGAGATAAATATATATTACATCAATCAATTAGAAGGTATACAAAAAGAAAGAAAAGGAATTTCCATCCCTCTTACATAATCAGTAATGTAGACCAATGCTTGCATTATCACGATGATTGTAGGTCTATCAACGATCATTTTCATGTTCGAAACCATAGAAATAATTTATCTGGAAAAAAAAAAACTACTTGGGCGACAATAGTTACAATTATCAATAACTTCACTATTATCTACAATAATTTTTCATTTTATCATGCGATGGTTCTTTTGAGTTTAGGTTTTCGAAATCGAACATATGTACTATGATAGACAGCTATCCATTCAATGTCTGGGGCTTTAATTCTCTGAAAAGGGCATTCAATGCATCTCTACGTTATTACTATCCTACATTTTACATGTCATTCTCTAAACAGGACTATCAATTTCATCTTTATTCACTAAATGGTCGGCATCACACCTTTACCCCCATTGTCTTGGTTTTTGAATCTGAATCCCCCATCACACCTTTACTTACAGGTGCTACTATCAATGGGAGAATGCCATGCATAAATCGATTACCCGGGAGATTTTAAAGACTTACGAAATATCGAGATTTTAAAGACTTGTGACGAGATACCCTTTAAAACATCATGAAATTAATATTGAATATGTTTGTAAGAAAGTTTAAAAGGATCAGAATCTTTCGAATGATAGATGCAGAAAAGTTCTCAGATAAACTGCCCGAGTCGCCAACATTCGAGTTTGAGTTTCGATTTTATATATCCATTCCAGCCATCTATTTGATTATCAGAAATTGAACCATTGAAACCAAATTATTTACATAAGTCCGTACGTCCACCATATTTATTAATAAATCAACTCTATTAACATGGTTTCTTACATCATTTATTTTTTTTCGAACAACAAAATGCTTTTCTCAACTAAATTAATGAAGTATATAATATTTATTTTTAAAATTTTGGAGCATGTATATGTGAATCCATCCCACCTATTACTGTTCTTAGGTGTTTATCTCAACCGTTGCATGTAATGTACATCTATCTTAGTCATTGTTATTTAATGTAATTTCATTTGATTTGGGCTTGCAACTGAAACCATCATCCATTTAAATCATAAAATTCTGATTTAAATTGATGTTATTTTCCAACTTGCTGCACTTCAATGTCTTATGATATTTTAGAGGGTATTTCGTGAACATCTCATGAGTCTTTAAAATCTCTCATACCAATGAACTCTCCCAATCTGAGACTTGTACTCATTAACATCTCAATTAGTCGAGGTCATTTCTACACCTTTAATTTTTGTCATTTTTTTTGTAAAATATTTCTTTGCATTTGATTTTTGAAATGCATTAAATAGAGACTCTGCTTCATGGTCATTTGATTTTATTCATTTGTCTCTTTATTAAAAGTAGAAACTATGCCAAACATCAAGAAGATGCTTATGGAATATCAGTCAGTTATGTCCTATTGTCCTCCTTTCATAGAGAGAGAGAGAGAGAGAGAGAGAGAGAGAGAGAGAGAGAGAGAGAGAGAGAGGAACATGCTGCATGCATGCTACAGCTCGCATTCTCACACCTAAACCGCCATCTCTACAACCATATGCAGCAACTGTTCTGCCTCTCACGAAAGTGCCAAGCAATCGCTTCTATCTCCTTCCACTCCCAGAGGAAAGAACTGCAGGAAATGGCTTGTCCTTCTCCCATTTCCCCCACCACCATCATTTCCCTGACACTCTCACTTCTCCCCATTTTCCTCCCATATTGTGTTCTTTCATCTGACTCAGCCAATATGGAGGACTGTGTTCCTCGTCTGTTGCAGCTTGCACCATGTGCACCTTTCGTTCGGGGTTCAAGCACTTCCCCGACGACTTCATGCTGCGACAACCTCGACAGCCTATACATTCAGCAGCCAGCATGTCTTTGTGCGTTGCTCAATGATACCACTACCTTCCCCATCAACCACACACTAGCATTGAAGCTGCCTCTCCTTTGCAACCTTCAAGCCAACAGCTCTGCCTGCGCAGGTATTATGTAAACTGCTGCTTATTTCGAAACTTTAAAAAGTTCTTATTAGTGGTCTTAAATCTCAATCTCGATTGACTGAAACAGAATCATTGCACTAGCATGATCTGGTGCAGTTGGGCCTAGCCCATCCTACAATGCTCCGCCCCATGAAAATATGGAGTCTTTTGCAGTAGTACAATTCTAGGGATCTGTCAGAATTCGGGGCATATTAAAGCTCCAAGATGAATTTGGGCTCTGTTTTGTAAGATAAAAAAAAAAAGAGCAGATTTCACCCCCTTTAATTTAATATGATACAACTACCTAGCAATCTTGTTTTTTATATTACTATTTATATTTTTAATCATTATTATCTATCTTTTCATACAAAAAGTTTGCCTATTTTATCTTTATTTCAATTTTAATTATTAACTCCCTATCACATATCATTTTCTCTTTTTTCCTCTACTTATCTAGATTCAGTTTTTTAATCCTCTTTTCTACCTCTTTTCCCATTTGGCAACCAAAGGCTTCACGGTTTTAGACCATCCACTTGAGCGTGTGCCAAGTGAATGCAACAAGGATCTTACCACTTTGAGTTTAGACAGTCTAAGGTTTCAAAATGCTTGTTTAAAAACCCAGTAAACTTGACTTGGTCCTGGCACATTGGGGTTGTAGTGCTGGAGATTACACCAGATCAGGATCTATTTCAAACGCTCTAATGATAGTAAATTTTCCCTAATAGACACGTACGAACAGTGTTAAATAGCTGAAGTAACAAAAGCGCACTACTCCGGCAAATCTCCATATCCATTGCTTTAAGTATGCATTTGCTTACGAAAGGATACTGATCAAGCATTGAAAGCACACTTGTAAATTGTAACTGCAGTTCAGTGCTGAATACGATAGCCTAAACGGAATGACACTGTTGGATTGGTAATTAGACTCCCTCGATCATGCAAATGCTTCATGCATTTAGTTTGAGATTTTAGCTAGTGTTCAAGTAACAGCTTGTTAGAAATTATAAATGACAGTGAATTGTTGTTCAAAGTTCAAACTACTGATTCCTGTTCTGTTTTTATGTGCCTAATTTTATGTTACCAGTTTTAGAATTAAGATTATCTGCGGCTAAGTAGACCACAATACCTAGAAGAATTAGTAGAAATATGTCCAATTTATTTACTTTGAGGGCAACCTGAATATTAATTAATCATGAAATTCTGCAATGTCAATTCTGCATTTGTGGAGATTATGGACAATCCAAGTTTACAGTTATCAATCTGGCGGGCCTCTATGCAAATCAAGGCTGAACGCTCTGTTTCACCTAATTTACCATGATCATTACAACCATGCCATAAAAAACAAAAGGCTCATCGGGTTGAAGGAACTGAAAATGTCACATTTAGTAAATCAACATCCCAAAGCGTCGTGGATATAAAAGGCTTAACCTCAAGTTTATTAAGTTCCTCAAAAGTTTGTCATAAGCTATACCGAGTCCTACATTGGCTGTGTGCTAGGGGGATTTTACTGTTGAACGAATTGATTAGGGAAACTCAAAACAGTTATTTATTTTGGGCAAGAGACCCAGATTACGTGACATTAGGCTTAAAATCTAAAGTGCAAACCAGATTGAGTTTCAATTCAACTTGGTATGAGATTGGGCCCAGAGATGGGAATGCGCGATTTTGAATTAGGTTCACCTTGACCCCAGTGCAGCCCGTCCTCACTCTCGAAAATGGATGGCAATGAGCTCTAAAAGTCTTTCGTTAGTATTTACCTTTATATGGTTATTGCCACCAAAAGTGGGCGAAATGGACTCTTATTCTTGATCCAAGAAATGGGCCTAGTTATCATGTCTCTTGCATCTGCTACTGCAAGCTTTAGTTGGTATCCAAACAGCCCTATTGCTGAAAAGGGCAGTTTGTGTCAGTCGTAATATTTGTGCTGCTGTGGAAATGGATTCACAAGATTTACTCTTGAGGAAATGTCTCTGATGATTGATAATGCTCTGGCCATCGTTTATATCGCTCTTTAGTGCTGCTGCATCATATGTTCCTTAAGAATGCACTATTCATCCAATGGTCATCAGAAGAAAGAAAGAGATCAATATTCTGATTGTAAAACGTGAGAAAAGTCATTGACCTGATTCAAGTTAGTAGTGCACTTGTTCAAGCAGATCTTGCATTCCTGTGTGTAGAATTTTGGAAATGACTTCAAATGCTAGAAATGATTTCTGGTGGGCAAATACACCAAAATCCAACTGTTTCCTGCAAATACCAGATGCCGAAATTCGTGCTACCGTAAGAATTCCTTAATAGCTCTGCAATAAATGAACAAAACCCACAAACCATCGATAGCGCTGCAATACCCATCGAATCAGCTAAATTCATTTTTGTGTTGTTTTCTTTGAAGGGCTGCTTTATGTGCCTCCAAGCTCCTCTCCGTCAGTACCGCGGGCCCTCCATGATCCCAAAGCAAATTTCTCCACTGCAGGTATGGAATTGGTTGCCATAAGATTGTTTTATAAGCACTGCAATTGTTACATTCTTCCACTAAATACCAGACCAATCTATTTGTATTGATCTGAGAAAGAACGATGAATCAAAGAGAAAGTTTATCGTCCCATGCATGTAGCGTTGCAAAACCCAAAACCAATAAAGGTCAGGTGAGTAGTATCCGGATGATCGATCGCCAAGCACATGACTGGCTGGTGCCTGGACAACATCCATGTAGCTTATTCATACAACCTGTGCATAAAGGTTAATTGGCAACTCTGCTCAACCCACAAAATCATTCATAGTGGGTGATTTGGGGAGACACCTAACCCGTATTTAAATGCTCCGTGATTATGGTATTTGAGAGACCTTTACAGACATCCCGACCATCCAAGTAATCTTAATGGCCGGATATTTGTAATCCATTCATGGTGGGGACAAAGAGATAAGCAAGCAACAGCGTGCTGTCGTTTCCTCCCCTTCCCGAATATTACTATTATAAGATTAACTTGCCCTCCATTTTTTTTTCTCAGTTCCTCCCTCAGTGGCTTTACCACCCGCCGGTGCGGGAGCTCTTCATCACAACTCTGGCACGAAGCTGAAGGTGGTACAAAGTGCAAGAGGAGAATCTTTGGTGGTCTTGGCTGCCGCCGCCTTCCTACTACTGCTGTGAATCGTATTCCTTCTTCTCCTCCTCCTGTGGAGTTGGAATTATCTTAATCTATCATAATAGATGCTGTTGATTTTTCTTATACACTGCACTGACTTTTTAGCATATGGATCCAACTTTGCTTGAATGCCGTTTTCAACCAGACGTGGATGGCACGTTTCGATCCTTTTCAAAAATCATAGGTTATTATGTAAAGAGGACTGCATGCCAGGCCGAGTGGAAAACGACGCCCAGAAAATTGAAGTGAGAAAATATACAAAAGGAACGATAATGTTACAAAAATCAAACCTGTGGACAGGACCGGCCCTACCCACATGATACTATCTTTGGGCGCATGTGGGTGGGACCCTCCACTGCATGATAATATCATTGCTTGCTTTCAGTCGCATTCTCAGTAGTCCCAACCATGCATCACTTACTAAGGACCAAAGATTCAAGGTTAAAATTTGTCGGCATTGTTATCAAACAAAAGCTAAAAAACGAAGATGTAAGTAGGAGAGAGTAAATGCTGTGAGCTCGAGAAAGGCTAGAAAATAAATAATAATTAAAGAAAAAAGAAAATAAAAATAAAACTAGATAGACCAAAAAATTGAACTTAATTATGAAGCAATGCATTCCCCAATGAAAGAAATAGGTTTAGTCACACAAAAGATATGCCAAGAAGAGTTTACCCATGCATCTGGCACTCTGCCATTTCGAAACAACCACAAGGAGAGATTCCAAAACCAGATTGCAAAAGGACTGGTGAAGATTCCAAAACCCCATTGCACTGGACTAGTGAAGATTCCAAAACCACTTTGCACTGGACTGGTGAAGAGAATAAACTTTTTAACTCCTGTTTAAATGAACACATCAAATTAATAATCAACTCTTACCTCTCTCATCACAATCTCATCCCTTCCAAACAATAAAAAAAGGAAAATTTTCACACAATTCTCTGTTTTTCAACTGTCTTTTTTCATCAAAAACGGTAATACATTTTGCCACACGCAACTTGATATTATTTCATTTTTTATTCCATTCCCATCACTAGTAAACATTACACCACCATTGTTCCATTGGTCTTTTTTCTTTGCTTTGACTACATTTCCTTTCCATCCCAAGAACTAAAATGGTCAATTCTAAAAGCTGTATTGAACAATGGTGAAGAGAGAGAGAGCAGCTATTCTGTACAAAAATAGTCAATTCTTATAATCAATAAGTCCTTGAAAACATTTTTGATGAACTGCTGTTAGTGCTAGTGAGAGACCACTCATATCATGGACTCCAATCCGCCTGATGATTCATTGACCTGACCAACCAAAACCAAAAAGGGTTGAATTACTCTTAACATTTCAAAACTCAAGCCAAAAATGAGGCTTTTGGCCCAATGAAGGTTGCTTCTGCTACATATAAATACAGCATTGTACAACTCCTATCTTGATGAAGTTGAAGATGATGACAGATGCACGTCCACAAAATGACTGCGTCAAGTCCCAGGGTCGATCAAATGCCAAAACCCAAGCCAAAAAGTGACCAACCATCAGCCACCCCTCTGGCCATCAATATTCCATTGTTGATTCAATGAAAGAAGGGATCTTGCAAGAGCTTTACAATCCTCACCCTTAGCATTGACAACCTTTGGAAAATCAACTATCATCTTGACATGACCAAGCTTGTAAGTGGAGGCATGGATGCAACAAACATATGTTCCCCTCCATATTTGCAGTTATCACGATCCACTTTCAACGACTTCAGAATCGAAAAATCTTCAAGAGCGGATGGTTCACCATCTTCATGGCTACTGCTGCTGCTGCCACTACCACCATTCTGTCTGTTCTTGCCCAAGCTTTCTCTCCCACGTCGCCTCTTCTTCGATGATGAATTCCATTTTAACTCAGCAAACAAGTGGTCCTTGGAAAGGATTGTAGGCAGTTCCACTGCCTTCCTTTTCTTCTCGTCTGACGGAAGTGTCTCACTCCTGCCAGTACCCTTGCATGCCGCTGCCATCTTGCTCTCGGAAGCCACTTTCTCCATGTCAGGGTTGTTCTTGTCAGAGGCCAATGCTTCAGTTGCGCCACCACCATCACTCAGCTTCGTCCCTTGATCAGATGAAATTGAACTCACAAGATCTGGCCTTTCTTTTATGTTATTCCACTTGTTGCATGCCCATTCCAGAGACTGTCTCAAGTCACCAGGAGCAAAGATCGAGGACTGTCGCTCTCCTAAGGAAAAAAAAAGGTCAATTCACATATTAGCCTTTAGAATCATCAAACAAGAAGATAGTAAGACCCGAAGCTTGAACCAAACCATTGCTCACAATCTCACAAAGGGAAAATGTTTCTCTGGTGATCCTTCTATTCCATATTACAGGGGCGCCAAGAAACAAGTCAAAAAGAAATTATCCATGATTTTAATAACATATGTGACAACGGAAGGAATGAAGGAATTAGCAATTTTTTCTGAGAGAATGAAGGGACATGAGATCCGATTTCAAGTCTTCCTTCCAGCCTCTCGCAAAAAGCCAGCACTGTCAGGTGAGGAAATCTAGTCCATTTGCACTGTCGATTTTTCCCTTTCCAAGGCAAAAGGCCCAACGGGGCCATTTTACGGTTTCAAATACAGAGAAGTGCATTACGTTTGCAATTGCAATTTGTGTACAAGTCTGTCCATTAACCACCTTCCAAACCACACGACCTCTAATGCTTCAACACCAAGTCAAATGCAATGCAGGATCTAATTTTTTCTTTTTTCTTAATAGGCCTTTCCCTGGAATTTTGGAGCAATATGTAAATAGTTCTCAACCAAAGAGGAGCCAAGCCCATGCTTCATGTACGATCTCACTGGCTTCCCCATTTCCCCAAATGCAGAGATGTCATGCAGGACCCAACTTCACCATAAAAGTCAGTGTCACACGTATACTATACTTTGGGTGCCGGGGAATATGATTATGGCATGCATTAATTACATTACCAGAACAAGTAAAAATCTCCTTAACAGGTTCCAAAGTGGAGACTTCCCCGGGCAGTGGCAATTGAGACATGGCTTGGAAGTGGATAAGATGACAACGGCAATCCAAATGGATTGTGTAATATTAATGCTTTGATGGCTAAAAACACTGCAATCATACAAACCCTACCTGGAAAATAGACGTGAATTTTATTTTCAGAATCCTTGTGAAACACAATCCCTTCCCACCAGCCATCATGCCACCGTGCATCCACAACAGTCCCAACTTCAAAGCCCCATGAGGCTTTTCCTTTGGATGGTGGATTTGGACGAACAGTTGTCCTTCCATGCAATCGGAAGCCTAACTCATCAGGCACCGCAACTCTCGATGCAAGAACCCATTCCTACAAGCAAAATTAGTCGTGTAAGTGAAATTTCACATATTAATGATTTTATGACTATATTGAAAGTACTATTAATGGAAAAATAATATATTTACCTCAAGGTTGCCTGACTCATCTGCATCTAGAATGTCCTGGTACCGAATTTTCAGCTTATCTCGGTGCCTTTTAATGATCACACCACGGAACCAGCATCCTCTAATTCCACTATCCTGAGAAAGCACTTCAACAGCACAACCAACAGACAAAGGCTTTGGTGGATTCTGCTTGATAACAACCTTTCTTGGTAGAGAGGTGGCAGGTCCACCACTTGGAGCACGCCTTTCAGTTACAGTGCTGGAGCTCAAACCATTAGAATTCTCAATAATCATTGATGTTTCCTTGCCAACAGATTTATGATGCTGATTTGTGTCCCCATTTTTCCAGCCATGCTTTCTTTTGGGCCTACTCTGTACTGTATTAGGATGGCCATTCCCTCCCAAACTGAAACTGTTGGAAGAAGTGGGCTTTAAATTACTCTTTGAAGAAAATGTGTACATGTACCTGAGTAATTCCTGGTTCCAGTAACCCTGTACCTGTGTGATATCGAAAGGCTTGACATCATCATTGTCAAACTGCCTATAACACAGATAGGGTTCCCAGTGTGCGTGTCTTGCCTCGTTCAGGAACTTCTCAAAATGCTGGGGATTGAGGACCGATGCGATCCCATCTATGCATTCAACACTGAGATCTTGAAGACAAAGAGAAAAGAAAATCTCTCTGTCATTAAAATCTGGAGGCAAAACAATACCAACCTCATCAATTTTGTGAAACCATCGTACCGAAACCATATTGCTGTCCCTTGAGTCCTCATACAAATCTTCCAGATATGCAACCAGTCTCTTATTCTCTTCAGCCATGACATACACAAAATCATGAAGCTGGCACACAACACAAGAAACCATGAGAGGAAAGCAAATCAGAAGTGAATATAAGAAATCAACACTATAACAATCATCTCCAGCCCCAACAGATAGAAATAGGAATTACAAAACAGATATATGCTTACAGAAATTTTAACTCCATTGCGGCAAAAGGATTGATAATGCCTTCGTCGTTTCTTACAAGTCCATGATGAACCTAGCCAGGAAAATTCTTTAGAATGGTATCTCACTTTCCCCGAGGAAAGACCCTGAATGAAAAATAAGAATGGGAAAAGGCAAAAAAAATAAATTGGCATGCTTCACAGTGAAAAATGACTAATTGTTGGCTACATTTCACATTCATATATACAAGCAAGATAAATTGATAAACTAATACTCTGCCTACCTTAGAAGTTGGGAAACCTTCAGGACAAGCATCTTCATAGTTTGGTGGAGAGGAACCACAGGGTACAGAATCTGATGGAAAAAACCATGAACATTAAAAACAATGAACCTTTGGTACCAACTAAGAACCTCAAAAACATCAAGGATCACTAAAAAATGCTAGTGAAAATTTAAGGGGGAAAAACCCCTGATGATGAAACATGATTCCAAGCTCCTAAAGTGACCATAATTCAATTAATGCATGGTACAAAATGATAATATCTCAGAATGTCAGTTTGCGAAATAAGAGCAAAGACACAACTGGTTCATGTACATTGATTTCTAAGAACTGGAAGAGCTGCTAAAGGGACCGACCACCACCACCAAAGCTGATGATAGAAGAGCTGCTAAAGGAACATGTTCTCATAACAAATAAGAATCCTCTAAAACAACGCGAAAAATAGCAGCCAGTTCCCGGTAAAAATTCGATGTTACTACATATCCAATTAATCAAATTCCTCCATAGTCAAAAAAATAGCCATTCCATAATGATTGCAAAATCCAACAATTCTCCATGATTCTCCACCGGCAACAACCTAGCCAAGATTGACGGGTAGTGCCAGAACAGAAACAGAACATGTACCTTCACTGGTACAAACTGACTAAGACAAAATGGAAAGAAGTAAACTAACTTCCGGCACCGTTTCACGTTCCACTTACTGTAGCACAGTGAAAATGATTCCTAGAGAAAAAATAAATAAATAAATGCCACCATAAAAAAGCAAAAGCAGATGCCTCTGATTAGATCTTCGAAAACGAAAAAGATATATAAAAAAAAAAACGAAGGGGAAAAATTATAGACCACCCGCTCCACTCAGAGAACCTTATCATGCGCTTCTTGAAAGGAAACCCAGGATACAGAAGACTCAGCCCAAAGCGTCCTTCAATCCCTGAATAGATTCTCTTTAGGTACAGAGAAGCAGAGACTAGGCCAGTTTTATCATGGTTAGCAAAAGATGGCGGCCATTAAAAGGCCAAAATACTCAAAAATAAACAAAAAATCAGCCAAAACCAGCATAAAACTGCAAGCGGCAGATCAAGTTCATGTAAATATAAAGGGCCATGAAATTTGTGGATTTAACAACGATGACGTAGTGATTTAAACTTCGTACTCCCACGGCGCAAACAGGATAAGTTTCCCTCTGCAACAGAGGCCCCCCTCTCACAAATCGACAAAAGGATTCGCAGCGGTCTGAAGGAAAGAAACTCAAGATTGCGAAAATACAAGTAACCTAATCATCTTTCCAAAAACCTTAAATCGCGTCGAGGAAGTGGAAAAATCACGTCTTTTATAATACATACCGATCTCGTCAAGGTTGGGACTAGACAAGTCGGGGATTTCCGCATCGAAAAAGGCAGAAAAAGCCCAAAAAAGATACAAAATTCCCATTAAAAATGGAAGAAAAAGAACTATAATCGAGCAAAGCACAAACATAAGTACAGGAAAGACCTCGCTTTCAGAAGGGGTAAAAGCGAACGTAATTCCACAATCCATCAACAAATATCATCAAAACCTGTCATCTTATTGGCTCGGGAAACATCAAAATGGAAGCTTCGGTCTCTGAAAATGGGAGAAAGCATATATTGCAAGAGCCCCAGAAAATAACGGAACAGATCCCTCAAGGAAATTAATTTTGAAGGGAGAATAAAAACCAGGAGAAGCTATAGACGATGAAGCAGAAGAAGAAGGTGACCCACCTGTCGTCGGGACAAAGGACGAAAGCCACTCGATGACTTCCCTTCTGGAGCGAAGCTTGAGAGAAGGAGCGGCAGTCCTGAGGAGAAAGGAGGTCTGAACGGAGTAGGACATGTGCCGGACGCTCTTCTCCTTCCCAATCACGGCCAGATCTGAGCAAAAACCACCAAAACCATCGGATCTTTTGAGGTAAAAATGCACTTCGCGCTTCCCTTTCTCGTTGGAGACATTCACCTCATCCCATCCTTCGTACGCCAGCATCCCCTTCGATTCTTCACCCTCCATCCCCATCTTCATGACGCGAACCCTAAACCTAACCCAAGCAAAAGCAGAAGCTTTTTCCTTCCAGAAATCCCGAGGCAGGCGAGCGAGAGGAGGGGGGAAGGCGGCAGCGGGGTGTCGGATTTTGAAAGCGAGCGACTCTTTCTCTCTCTGAAAAACTGAAATTTTATCTCTCTCTCTCCCTGCTAGCCGCTAGGGCTGGGCTAGTGGATGGGATAGAGATTAACGGCGAAGATTTCGTGGAGAGCGTCAGGCCAGCAGAACCGCCTCGAAATTGCGGGGATTTTGAGGGTCTGGAAGCAGAATACCGGCCTTGCCCTTGACATGTCCTTAATATTATGGAATTGCCATCCACCTTGGGTGGGCTGGTCCCACGCCTTCCAGCGGTCGCAGGCAGCCACGAACCGAACGGAAAAGCAAAGAATCCCACCCGCGTGTCACCCACATGGTAGCCTAGAACGTTCATTTGGAAATGGAGTCCGAAAAAACGAAATTGGGTTGACGTTTGGATTTAATTTAGCCAAATTTTAAAATAGGATTGTGTAACCTAAATTGTATTTCAAACAGATTTTTAACGTATTTTAATGATATATAATATTATATAAATAAATATAAGTGCATAAACTTATTCTAATATTTTATTAATCTTTTTCAAGTCTTAACCATTTAAATTCAAAGGTTGAGATTTTGGAGGTTTGTATACATTTGGTCTCTTTGACAACTAGCACGATGAATTCCAGAGGAGTTAAGGGGAAAATATGAAATAATACGATAGAATATGAGGTAAATATCAGAAATATTGATGAAATAAATAATAAATGATAATAATATATATAATAAAAAAAGTTAAGTTGGTATGAAAAGTATAGACAAATAAATATGACATCAAATAGGTGAAGAAGAAATAATTCTAGTATAAATGGTTTACATGTATTCGAATGCAACCTATTATTACATGGGAAAATTTGCATATTCGCTTACTTGGGTTGCTACGAGTGTATATAGGCATACATTCTTTTAAGATATTTGAAAATGGGTTTGTGCCGTTTTAGATGAAAAATTAGAAAGTAAAGAACGCGCAACCCAAATAACATTTTTTGCCATAAGGAAATGAAAGTGCCATCTCAAGTCCTAATCTGTGGAAGCTTCTTTCTTTTTTTTGGAAAAAAAGAAGCTTCCAGAAAACCCATCTAAATCCCTACTAGTAGGCAATTTTGCAATTGTAAGACTATTATTTGCGGATCTGTGCAATGGTTCCTGAATTTGCATTAATGACACAAAACTGCGTGCCCTCGTATTTCATCGTGATGGGTAATTCGGAAATTTAAAAAAAACTATAAGTTATTTATTACTACATTTAAAAAAGAAAAAAGCCTAAAATGTCGAATAAGCTATGATTCGGTATTCGGAGTGTGATAATTCAATCATCCCGCGCTGCCACGTACACCCACTGTGAGCTTGGAAACTAAAAAAGATTAAAATCTATTTTTATTTTCTTTCGAATCTTTGCCATTCACGCTATATGTAATTATATTAATAATTTTATATTCATAATTATTTATATTTTTGATCATTACATTCTAATTGGAATGGGTTTCCTTCAATTTTTTGGACTTTTGTATATTTCTAGCTTCACCAAGTGAGCTGAATTTGACTGGAATGAAATCTAAATAATATTAGCAATGTAGAGAATTATGTCAAATATAAAATGAAAAAATTTAAAATGAATAAGAATAGTAATTATTTGCTAATTAAAATAATAAGTGGGCTATCCAATACATAATCTAAATATAAATTATTCGTTAGTTATTTTTATTAAAGTTTTAAAAGTAGTTATAATCATTAGTCTTCCATGTAACCCAATATCAATAGCATATAGAGACAAGATTCAAGCCATGGATATATATATATATATAGGTGTTATTTTCATAATAATCTTATTTAAATTTCAAATTGGATCTATAAATTATATTTAAAATAAATTTTTCTACCTATATATAAAAATAATAACAATAAAACATTCACATGAGTAGTATCAATTTAAAAATATATTTTTTTGAAATATTAACTTTTTAATGAAATAAAATGAACGGCTTATATTTTACAAAAAGAATATGTGAGATCCATTTTCTTATCCACCCCCACGTGTTAGCGTAGAGGTGGGTGCTGTATCTGATCCTCTCTTGCATTACAAGGAGGTGATATATTATTTTTTCTAATACTGGTATACACTTTATATAGTCAGCCGCATGTGGACATCGAAGGGTTAGAGAGTAAATCTGGTGGCGCAGAAAGTGCATGAATCTGATGGTAGGAATGGATGGCTACACTGCTGTCGCTGTGGTGGGCGGTAGACTGGAAAAGAAAATTTCATAGAAATACATGAATTACGTGCTAAATTTTCTTACTTCTATATGTTTCAGCCCGCCAAATTTCAAACAGTCCCACTTTTCATTAAGGGAAGCTTACACCATTGCATGGTTAGCATGCAACGGCCACTTCTTATGGTAGTTGGGTCCAAGGCCGAAGCCAAAAGGTGCGTTTTTAATGGCTATTTTATAATATCAGGATAGAAAATAATGCCAATTATAAATTGAATGAAATAAATTAATGTAGACTTTTGATCAAATTAGAGAGAGGATCTAAAATATATGCAATGACAAAAAAAATGATGTTTAAAGTAGATTTTTTGAATTATATGTCGCATTAATTAAAAAGAATTATGACACGAAAATAAATAATTTTCGCTCCCTTTTATCGCATTACTAACCACACCTCTACATTATGTAATTACCATTGTTTGGAAAACTAGTTTAACTGGTCGGACCGAGAACCCATAACCGACCAAGGCACCGGTCCAATTAAAGCTGATCATCGATTCTTTTTTTATTACAAAAAATAAAATAAATAAATAAAATATACTTATATTAATTTAAATATACTTCAAATATACTTATCTAAAATTTAAACTTATTAATTAATAAAAATATTAATAACTAATTATAATTATATAATGCTGACATTGCCAGCTTAAGCTAGTTCATTACACTTATTAAATCAGAAGTAGATACTTAAATGGTTAAAACTCCGGTCCAATTTTCTAAACATTACTAATTACAATGTAAATAAGACTACAACAAAGGTGTAATAAATATGTCCTTTGTAAAATATAGTTATTGGATATTCTTTCTCTTTTTTTTCAATAGTCCAATTCAAACTCATTTCAAACAATTGTGCCACGTAAAAATTATTATCTCATCTGATCCTTCATAATTATTTTTCAACCTAAACTAATATTCATTTTTATTTCCCATTACATTTTTCACTTCATTTAATAGGGAACAAATAAATAAATAAGATAAGATAAGATGTAAAAGGAATAATTTATATGCAATTCCTATATAATCTCTTAGATTACTTGTATCCAAACTACTCTTCAAAGCACTGTTGAATAAATAATTGAATGAGTTGTGGGATGAACTTACGCCACTTCGGCTCGAGCATTGTCTGGTGCCACGTGGGATGCTGGTCATTGAACGGTCTCCACCCTGTCTTGATGTGGACCGTCGCTTGTGCGGCTTGTTTGGCCTCCGCCGTTTGCGAATGATTAGTCTCAGCCAATTTTGCTGCAAAACATTCAACTAAGTCTAGTTGAACTAACGGATACCAATCCTGTCCCTTTCGAATGCACGTCTCGATGTGTGAAATGCTCTACTTCAATTCTCTAGTTGTTGAGGTTTGTTAACCTTACCCCACGCCCATTGCTATGCTCAACTCATTCCTTTACACGCAACGCGTGCCGCAGAGAAAAATGATGGGTACATCCATGCACAATTACGTCAGACCGACGACATTCCACTCTAAGTGCATCCATCTTGCACGGCTATGAAATTAAGTATTTTTTAAGATTAATATACATATATAATAAAATTATATATATATATACAAGAATTTAAATTGTAATAAAATTTTTACATAGAATCTAAGTTACTCACTAAATAGATATAATCTCATTTCGTGAAAACAAGGGATTCACACTCTATTTTTTAAGGAATTTAAACTTATAAAATATTTATTTGGATATATATATATATATGAGATTTATTACTTATTAGTTAAAAATAAATATTAAAATATATAAAAATAATATTATGCACCTTATCTATATTAAAAATTAATTACCATGGTAAAAAATTAAAGTAAACAAATTATAAAAAATAAAAATTATTTTTGTAACTTAAAAAATATAAAATAACATAGATAGGTAAAAAAGAAACTTACTTGTTAAAAAGTAATTGAAACTTTGATAGATTACAATATTTACATCATATCTAAATAATTGAATATGATTTTATATACTTACAATGTTATTTTTTAAAATAGACAAAAATGAGTAATATCATCTTAACGCAAGAAACCTATGGAGAAGTAGAAATTTTCTACTTATCTCAAAACATACTTTTTAGCTTTTACAATGCATCAAAATGTTTTGAAATTTCTAGCCAAACACCATAAAAGTGTGCTTTGTTCTGTGAAAGCACTTTCTACCTTCTAGAATGCGCGGCCAAATAGAGTCTTATTAAGGCCCGATTGGTTACGTGGCTTGAATTTTATTGAAATGGATTTGCTTGAAAATTCTCATTTTTCAGGGTTTGACATGGCCTGTTTATAACAATTTTTTCTTTTTACCATTACTTATCCTATTAACGATTACCTTTGTAAAGAGAGTGTGATAGTTACTTCTTTATACATCCTTTTAGATTAGTGCAATATTTTAAGTATTTTTAATAACTTTGATAACCTTAATTTTTTTATCATTACCTATATTCTTAATTATTTCTTTTTTTTATTAAAAATCTTATTTTGCTATTGTATCTTAAATTGCACTTTCCTATTATACTCCCTTTCCATTCAGCTCTATCCAAACAACCCTAAGTATAAAAATTTTCAAAAAACTTTTAACAAATAGCTTTTAGTTATAACCTTTCATATAAAGTTAAAATCTTCAGCATTTTATTATTATTTTTAAAGTTTTAAAGAAGACATTTTCCCAACCTTACTTTTATATAGATGTAAGGGTTTAGCTTGGGTTGACTAGTTTTGGGTTGAGGGGGACCTTACCCTTTATCTTATATCTAAACATCTTATCATACCTTACCTTATTTCTAGGTTTATTTAATTCAAGGTCAATTTTAACCTATTTCCTTTAAGGTTGGATTAATTTGATTTTAGTTCAAAATCAGTTAATCCCAAGTTTGGTTCTAGCTTATTAGAAAGTAAACAATTTGGAAAAGTATATTAAAAAATAAAAGAATATTTGCATATTCATATCTCCAGTATTGCAAATTTACACTTTTTAACTTATAAGCTTTAGTTGTGCATGGTATAGCTTCAAGTTTGATAAAAATTACATAAAACTACCTTATGTTAAAAAATTAACTTAACATCGTTTCATAACTAGGTTAAATGACAAAAATGCTTTTTTACATGATTGCATAGTATATATGATTGGACCCAATTTGAATTTTTTTCTTAAATTTAAGCCCACTTTCATCATCTTTTTATCCAAAGGTTAAATATTATTTAATAAAAAAATATTTAAGTTATATAATTTGAATAATATTTTTAGAGTAAATAGAAACCTATTAAAATTTTATCCTTAATTAAACATCTATACATTTGAAAGTATTTTTTATGGATAATGATTTACTGCAATCAAATGCATCAAGTGACTCTACATGACAAGTTCATTTGTCATGTAAAAATGATATTTTGATGAAATCTAATCTATTTATTATATTTATTATTGTGTATGAATTATATACTTATGCATCTCATTAGTAATTAAAAACTTTTAATGACTAATGTTTTTTTCAAAATAATTTTTTATCGTAGATACAAGTTTTCAATCAAGGTAATTTTTGACATCATAAATGAATGCATATCGAATAATATTATGGATAGTTTAAATCATATAAAATATCACTTTTCATAAAAGATAAATAGATAACATGCAAACGGTTATGTTGGGTCATTTTTCGTCTTTTATATGGATAAAATTGTTTCAAGGGTAAAATATTATTTAAAAACAAAATATGCATATGTCCAAGGAGACAAGAGGATATTTTTGTCATTTAACCTATTTTAAAATAATATTAAATTATTTATCAAATATGAACCCATTCCACATAAAATTAAAACTTATGGGTTAAAAGAAAAATACAAATTTGTAAAGCTTGAAATATAAATATACAAAAACCCCCAGAAATAAATATATGTTTTATATTATCCAAAATTATAAACAATATATAAAATATAAGACTTTTAGTTGAACTTCTTCAATATGCTTATCAAATGGAGAACTAAAGTTGAGTTGGTTTTGGATATTCTATGTTGGAACAAAACTTACCTAAATTTTCCGACGAGAGACGGATACACTTGTAAGGAAATCTATCTTTACGCTAGAGTCGGATACACTTGTAAGGAAATCCATCTTACTTAAAATTGAATAGATGTTTATTTTCGCCCCGTTTTGCCCATTGGGCAAACTTTATAGTTTAAAAGAAGGCTCACAGGACTTGTCATAGTTCACACTTTAGATATTAAGTTATAGTTATATTTATTTCGAAATAAACTCTCTTATTAACTGAATCAAACAGATCTAGTAAATTATATTTCTTATTTAGATTAATTTCTTGATCCCTTGAACCAACCTAATTGTAAAATACCCATTAAATTCGTCCATGCGAACATTGGGATGACTCTCATTCCAAAGGTATAATAATTGCTTACATTATGGATTGGTCCAATGTTGAATTGGGGATGGGGCATCTGTCTCATGGGCCCTTGCGCTGCCAAATGATCCTTCAGAGTTACACCACTTACGTAGAATTCTTCGACTCCAATTTAAAGGACAAGGAAAGAAGAAGAGGCGACAACCCACGTGTCCAATCGCCCACTTCCAACGATAACAATGCCATGAATCAATATATATTT
>JAYJMB010000001.1:618028-630852 GCA_036873735.1 Pouteria campechiana
GGAATTTGAATTTCGTGGTCCTTTGGAGTCAATGGAGGGTTAGGAAGAGTTGAATCCTATGGAGAATGTTAGGATTCTCAAGTTCTGAGAATGGAAGTTCTTAAGGAGATAGAATGATGGACTGAGAGAAAAACATCCTAGCAACTTCAGAATTGATTTTTGATTTACTCTCAAACTTAGAAAATGTCATCCTGATTGGATTTGCAACACGAAGAAGAATATCAGGATTATCATTGAATGTCTTTGGAAGAGAAGGTGGAGGACTTTGTAGTGGACTTTGTGGAGGAGTAGGAGGTCTTATCCACTTTGGACAAATTGAAGGTATGTTGCATCTGGAGGAATCTCTTCAATCCATTTAGGAGTTACTTCTCCTAATCTAACAAGATTCATCCAAGTCTAGTCCAAAAAGATGGATGGTGCTAGGGGAAGAAAATGGATTCTATGAAGTGGAACTATGAAGTACTTTCCATGTCTAATAATGGCTCTATGAGGATTGGAAAGGTAATCCTCAGGCAGGTTTGGAAAGACTTCAGTGGTGGGAATTGATGAAGATGGAACTGATGGTTGCTGTGCTGGAGGAAAAGCTTGTGTTGAAAGAAAGAAGTGATGTCAGTAGGTTGACTCACAGGCAGGTTGAGCAACCTTTGGAATTGTAGTAGATGGAGAATGTGAGGGGGAAGACATCACTATGATGGGAGAATTGGTTACGACTAGAGAGAAGTGATGTGGAGGTGAGGAGAAATGGGTTGGAGGTGGAGAGAAATGATGATGAAAAGTTTGACTTCTGAATGACTCGGCTAGAGATTGTAGAGAGTCAAGTCGTTCATCAATCTTATCAGCTATCAAGATCATGGATGATATTACAGTATTAAGCTTATGATCTATTTTATTTATTTGAATGGCTAGAGTAGATAAGAAAATGTTCAATATGAGTCTATCTATCTTCTAGGTTGTGTGAGATGGTTGTGTAGTGGGAATTGAAGTGGTTGGTGTGGTTGGTTGATGAGTAGGTCTTATGGGAGATTGGGATCTGATGGGTGTAAAAGATGTGGTGGCTGCTGTTGCTACTATTTCATATCTTTCTCTCAAAATATTTTTTGATTCTTCTATTTTTGTCTCTCTTTCATTCCTTTCTATGGCTTCTTCTCTTATTGCTTCTTCCACAGTATCTTGCCTATTTCTTCCTTCTTCTCCTGTCTCTTCATTTGCTCTTCTTTTCTTAGCTTTTGGGAGATCTAGCTTTATGGAGTCAATTTAAAGCTAATTCTCTTCACCGTATCCTTATTTAATTCTCTTTCCATGTATTCTTCTCCATCTCCCTTGGAGAGATTGATGTTTGCTATCTTCATGATCTTGCTTATAACCATCCCATAAGGTAGGTAATACTTGGTTGATGTCTTCACCAAGTAAAGTTGATCAGCCATTATTTGAGCCAAATCTAACCTTTTCCTATGCTTCAATGCCCACAAGATCTTGGCTTCCTTCTCAAAGATCTAATCAGTACCTCCTATCTTGAGATATATGTTATTTTAAATCAACATATGAGCCAGCTTAAGATCTAAATTCAGATGGCTGACATGTAGATAAGTAGCATTCTCTGTAATTTCCACTTCAGCCAAATCTGAGAATAGCCTTGTTCTGTTTGATGGCCAATCAATCTCTTGTTTTTCTACTCAGGAAAATTGAATGTATTTCTTATATTCTCTAAAGATAGATCAATCTCATTCTTTTCTATCCATGATTTCCTAGTGTTATAATTAAAATTCGCAGCAAGGACTTGAATCATTCTAGTATAAGATTTGTCTTTTTAACAAATAAAATTTTCCCATCCTTGGAGCTTAATCCAGTTTGTTACTTCAAGAATTAGGTCATTTTCTCCAAATGCCTCAAAATTAAATACACTTCCCTTCACTATTTTCCTTCCTTCAAAATATTTACTGAATTTATTATAAGCGGAAGAGTTACTATTGAAGATTACCTTAAGAAAGTAATCTTCTGTTCTTCTCATTTTTCTTGGTGTTTCCTCCTATGTCATCTCTCTTCGTCGTTCTTCAGAATCTGAAGATGACATTTTTGCTCACTTGTTAACCCTCTTCGTTCACACCATTTGCAGTAACAGATGGAGTTTTTGGCTTAGGGTTTCGAATGAGAAAGTTCTCAGAGATTATGAGGATGGAAAATCTCTAGGATGAATTGAAATAAGAGCAGTTTGAGGGAGGGAAAATGTAGATGATGGAAAATTTTGAATCGCCTATTCTGAGAAATGAGCTTAGAGTTATGAGAAAATGATACGAAGTTTCTAATTCTAGGGGTTTTAGTAGAGAATGAAACTTTTGTTAAAGTATAACAAAAGTTTTGTGTGATACAGAATTTACACAAATCTTCTGAGTAAATGTCGTTAGAAGTTTTGAGGCGTTTACGCAAAGGTGATTCTTGGGAAGCAGAAGTTCTGTGCAGAATAGAAGTTCAACAGAACTTCTGTGTTAATAATCTCAAAAGTTCTGTGGGAGTGTTGCACAACTTCTATGGTATTTCTGATGAACTCTTAGTGTTTTGATAGAATGTTTGTGCTAATTCTGAAGCACTTTAGGAGAGGTTCGGAGATTCTATGCTACTTCTAGCATACTTCTGAGTGATGTAACAAAATTTCTGGTATATTTCTGACATACTTCTAGATCAATTTATTTAACTTTTATGAATGTTTTTAGGCATTTAAACATTAGAATTAAATATGTATTTTATGCACATGGATCTGTTACATCGAGTTCTCTTCTAATTTTGCAGAATCTATCTTTTGGAAGAGGTTTTGTAAAAATATCTACTAGCTAATTTTCGGTTGATACATATTCTAAGCAGATGTCATAATTTTACACATGGTCTCTAATGAAGTGACATCTGACCTCTATATGCTTAGTTCTTGAATGTGCACTAGTATTGTTACATCTAATAGGAGTATCAACATATTTCAATCCATAATCATTCAATTGTTGTTTCATCCATAAAATCTGTACATAACAACTACCTACAGATATATATTTAGCTTTAGCAGTTGATAAAGCTACAAAAGTTTATTTCTTTGAAAACCATGTTATGATCATGTTTCTAAGAAGCTGACATGTTCCAGAGGTATTTTTTTTGTCTATTTTGTATCCAGCAAAATTTGAGTCAGAGTACCCTACTAATTCAAAGTTTGAACCTTTTGGATATCATAGTCCAAGATTTGGAGTATCTAAAAGGTATCTAAATATTCTATTAACAACAATTAGATGTGATTCTTTAGGATTAGATTGAAATCGTGCACACGTGAGTACACTAAACATCATATATGTTCTACTTGTAGTTAATATAAAAAAGATTTCATCATGATTCTATATAATTTTTGACAGATAGATTTATCTTTTTCATCCTTATCTATTTTGATGGTTGTGGTCATTGGTGTGGCTAATGGCTTTCCTTCTTTCAAATCAATTTTTTTGAGTAATTCTTTGGTGTATTTTGCTTGATAGATAAAAATTTCTTCATTTGTTTTACTTGAATTCCCAGAAAGAAGTTCATCTAATCCATTAAACTCATCTCGAATTCTCCCTGCATTATTTTAGAAACGTTTTGACATAATTTATCATTAGTTGCACCAAATATAATATCATCCACATAAATTTGAATAATTAGGATATTATTTTTGTCATGCTTGATAAAGAGTGTGGTGTCTACTTTACCTCTTGTAAAATCTTTTTCTATTAAAAATTTATATAATCTTTCATGTCATACTCTAGGAGCTTGTTTTAATTCATAGAGAGCCTTCTTGAGTTTAAAGACATGGTTTGAATCATAAGGATCTTTAAACCCAAGAGGTTGTTCTATATAAACTTCTTCATTTATAAAACCATTTAGAAATGCACTATTAACATCCATTTGATAAAGTTTAAAATTTCTGAAAGATGCAAATGCTAATAACATTCTAATAGCTTCAATTCTGGCAATAGGAGCATATGATTCTTCAAAGTCTATTCCTTCCTCTTGACAGTATCCTTTTGCTATGAGTTTTGCTTTATTTCTTATCACTATACTAGATTATCCAATTTGTTCCTAAAAACTCATTTGGTTCCTATAATAGATTGATGGTTGGGTCTTGGAACAAGTGTCCACACATTATTACATTTGAACTAATCCAATTCTTCTTGCATTACTATAATTCAATTTTCATCTTCTAAGGCTTGATCTATACAAGTTGGTTCTAATTGGGAAATAAAAGCAAAGTTACTACATATTTGATGATATGAAGATCTAGTTATTACCTTATCATAAATATTACCAATTGCTTGGTTTTTAGGATGATCATGCATGAATCTCCGATCTTTTGGAAGAGTATTGTTACCTTCATTATTTGCTTCAATGATGGATGGTCCATCATCTGGTTCTTCTTCATCTTTGTGTGTTTTTGTTTATGAAGAATCTTTGTCTTCATCTTGTATTTTTATTTTCTCCACAAAGGTTGTAAGTTTTCCTGTCTCATCATCAAAATTGCTCATCTTTCTAGAGGGGTTAGTACTTCCATCAAATTTTATGAATGGACTCTTCTATAGTTTTATTTTTCAGATTGTAGACTCTAAATGCTTTACTAGCAATAGAATAACCAAGGAAAATGCCTTTATCAGATTTGCTATCAAATTTCCCATAGTTTTTCTTTCCATTATTAAGAATAAAACATTTGTAACCAAAAGTGTGGAAATGAGAAATGTTTGATTTTCTACAATAATATAATTCATCTAGGGTTTTATTGACTATGGATTTGGTATAAATTCTGTTTATAATGTAGCATGAAGTATTCATTGCTCCAGCCCCAAAAGTATTGAGGTAATTCATATTCACTTAACATTGTCCTTGTCATCTCTTGCAAATATCTATTTTTCCTTTCAGCTACTTTATTTAGCTGAGGTGTTCCTGGTGTAGAAAAGGTGTGTAAAATTCCATTACTTTTACAAAAAGGAGTAAATTTTTGGTTTTCAAATTCTCCACCATGATCACTTCTTATGGTTATTATATGAGAATTTTGTTCATTCTGTACATGTTTGGTAAATATTTTAAAGAATGAAGAAGTCTTATCTTTAGAATCAAGAAACATTATCCAAGTGAATTTAGAATAGTCATCCATAATGACATATGCATAATGTTTTCCTTCAAAACTTCTTGTTCTTGTTGGTCCAATGAGATCCATGTGTAGCAATGAAAGTGGTTTAGTTGTGTATACTTCTTTCTTTAATTTGAATGATTCTCTAACTTGATTTCCTTTTAAGCAAGCATCACACAATTCATTTTGGTCAAATTTTAGTTTGGGTAAACTAACTACAAGATCTTTGTTATAGTTTTTCAATCATGAATTTGTTAACATGTCCCAATCTTCTATGCCACAACAAGGACTCTTCATTATTTGCAATAAGACATTTTACTTGGATATCACTTAAATCTACTAAATAAATATTTCTACATCTTTGACTAACTACTCTAACTATACTTGAACTATCTATTACAAAACATATATGAGATTCAAACACAACCTTATATCCATACAAAATTGACTAATGCTTAATAGATTGTGTTTTAATACTTCTACTAGTAAAATATTTTAAATAGTAATAGAGGGAGGTTGGCTAATCTTACCAATCCCAAGCACTCTACCTTTTCCATTATCTCTAAAGGTAAGTATTCCTTCATTTTTAGTTTTTAATTCTATGAATAGTTTCTTCTCTCCTGTCATGTGTCTTGAACAACCACTATCAATATACCATTTGCTACTTCTTATGGCTCTCAAGCACACCTATAACAATAAAGTCAAGCTATAATTTTTAGTACCCATTTAGGAATGGGTCCAGGCGGGTTAGTAGTAGAATATTTTGGTACCCATTGCTTTTTAGATACTGCTAAATAATTATCTATTGATATTGATGTATTCATTATCTCAGCAACAATTTTTGGTACCAAAATCTAGTTTTGTTTAGGTTCTAATCTTCTTCCAAGATTACTAGTTTTCTTTCTATGGTTTTTTCTATTTTTCTTCTTTGTCTTTAGTTTAAATAATGTAGAAGTTAAAGTTTTTCTAAGAGCATGATTTTTTGCTTTTGTTTGCTTAAGTTCTATGTTAATGTTAGTTTTAAGTTGAGTATTTTCTTTTTTTAACTTAGAGCATTCATGGTTTGTCTTTTCTAATTCTCTTTTTGTTTCTTTATGTTTAGCTTTTAAAGTTTTAAATTTTGAATATAATACACCTAACAATTCTTCTAAATCAGAAGTTTCAATTTTTGAATTTACCTCATCTTCATGAATAGCCAAGAAGCTTATTCTTGTATGATGCTCCTCATAATTTCCTTCTTTGGAGTTGAGTGTACTAAATTGAGCTTCATTTTCTTCTTCTATTTTACTCAAACTTGAATGTGTCACATTTTTCAACATTTCCCATGCAGTCGTTGCTTTCTTGTTCTTTTCAAATTTCCTATTATCAGAAGTATTCTTTTTATCAAAATAAAAATTATGCCTTTTCTTTTTGTCTCCTTGCCTTTTGTCTAGTTTTGGATAGTCAAATCTCATGTGTATAGATTTGTTGTAGTTGTAACATATTGGAATCTCTTTCTTCTTTTACTTGCTCTTATTATTGCCTTTGAAGTTGTTTTCAAATTTCTTCTTTCTGATCATATTTCTGAATCTTCTGGTTATCATTGTCATTTCCTCATCATCTTCACTTGTTGAGGCCTCTTCTGAAGATTCTTCATTTTCTAATTCATCTTGTAGAGCAATCTTCTTGTCTTTGAATTCATATAAAACTTTTTGTTTCATTAATACTTCATGGGTCATAAGTGATCTCATGAGTTCTTCTACTTTCATTTTACTCAGATCCTTTACTTCCTATATAGCAATTACTTTAGGCATCTAGAATCTAGGTAGAGATCTCAACATTTTCTTAACTAACTTGGGTTCTTCATATTTCTCTCCCAAGCGTTTTAGTCTATTAGTGATTTTTCTGAAGCCTTCCAAATATTTCAGAGATGGTTTCTGATTCTTTCATGGAGAAGGCTTCATATTCCTGTACTAGAATGTTTATCTTAGTTTCTTTTACCTGATTTGTACCTTCATGTGCTACCTAGAGTTTATTCCAGATTTTCTTGGCTGAATCACATGCAAAAATCTTTTCAAATTCAAAATAGTGCACAGTAGAGATAATTCTTTACTTTAGCATCATGTTATACTATTTGAATATCTTTTGGTGTATATTTATCTTTTGTGTTTGTGAAATTCTTTTCATTCTTAAATATGAGCCATAATTGGTAATTTGTGGTAGTTAAGAAGTTTTTCATTCTCATCTTCCAATACTTATAATTAGTTCCATCAAAAAATGAAGGTCTAGAAGTGGATTGCCCTCCAGCAGATGTGTTGTGGAACATACTAGCCATTTGAATCTCTTCACAAGTTAATATACTGATATTTAAAAAATTAACTTGGTGAAGCCTGCTCGAATATCACTTGTTGGTCCCTAACTAAATGGTAGCTCAAGAGGAGGGGGGCGAATTGAGCTTCTAAAACTTTTGATCAATGAATGACTAAATGTGCCTTAAATGAAAGAGATAATAACATACAACACATACAGAGTATTTTTATAGTGGTTTGGCCCTTTCTGGGTTCCCACTCCACTTCTCTGAGTCAGTCTTCTTTACTGAACTCAGGTTCCACTATAACACTTGTTGGTTTTACAAGCTCACCAACAGCTTACTAGTTTTCCAGGTTCACCAGAAACACTCACAAGTTAGTTTTCAAGCTTACCTACTAACATAATGGTTTTTCAAAGCTAACCAAAAACTTTTACAAACAATTGGTTTTATAGAGCTTACCAACTAACTCTTGGTTTTTCAAAATGAATGTAAAATAATAATGCCTCTTATTTAGGCTAACATGTATGAAAGTTAAAGCTTAATTGAAAGAACAAAGTAAGCAATAAGATCAAATTCAAACTCCTTTTAAAGTTGATGCAGATCTGATATTGAGGATTCTGAATACTTTTGGCAATGACGTAGCAGCTAGAGTTGAATGATGGAAAGCTATGAATGCTTTTCTCTTAACCAACAAAATGATTTTCAGTGTTATCTTTCTGTTATTTTTGATGTCATCTTAATCTTCTTTATATAGGATTTGAAATTTTAGTCATTCCAATCTTTGGCACCATTTTCAAACTCGTTAGCCAGGTTTGGTGATGAATTTTGCAACTAGTCAGAGTTCAAAAATTCTGAGTGCGTTCTCAAAAATTCTGTGCTTCAATTTATACTTCAACAGAATTTCTAAAGTGGTTCTGTGGAACTTCTATGGTTAGTAAATTTTTGGCAATATATTCTTCAGAATTTTTGTTCATTGTCTTATTCATCAATGGTCATCTTTGAGTCTTCTGAATATCTTTTGGTTCATTATGAAGCCTAGTCTTTACTTTTGTATATCTTCATTTAATCATGTTGAATCAAACATGTCTCTGATATTTCTTTTGACTTGATTTTGCATGATTTCTGCACTGCTTCTGTGTACCATGACAGGCTCTGCATTACTTTTGTGTAATGTTGTTTTGTTTCTGTGTTACTTCTGTTACTCTAAAAATTCTTCTAATATAGTTCTGATTACTTGACTTATCTTCTAGGTTGTTCTGTGTGATCAAAGTTCCCTCTGTCTTGGCTCTATGTGACTGAACATTTTCTGTATTGCTTCTGAGTAATAACATGGGATTCTGTGATGCTTTTGTGTAGTGCGATTGAAATCTTTATTGTTTATGAGAAACATTATGATGCTTCTGCATTATTTCTGCTTAGTATGATAATGTTCTACTTTGCTTCTATGTAATAAGATAGTTCTTTTGAATTGCTTTTGTGCAGTGTTGTGTTATTTCTGACTTGCTTCTGTACTTCTTCTGCTTTCTTCTGATCTTCGATATTGCTTCTGAAGAAGTTATGGGATGCTTCTGATATAGTTATGAGTTACATCTAGTTATGCATCTTATTTCTGAGACATTTCTGCATTACCTCTAATTGACTTTTGATTTCTCCTTAACTTCTGATTTTTCATGCCAACCCTCTAAGCAAGTTTTGAAGTGACATTTGAATGTCTTTTTGTTTGAGCATTCCTTTATTACTTTCCTTAATCTATTTTGATATTAATACTATAATACTTGGAAAGTAATTTGTTAGTACCTTAATTCCTCACTCCTTTATTTGTTCATCATCAAAACTAATTTGTTTAATCTCATTCATCATCAAAATCAAGCTTAGTAAAGGGGTTAGACTTAACAATTCTGTTTCTTTTGTTGTTGTCCACCTTTTCCTTTAGGTTTCTTTCTTAGCAAATTTGAAGTAAATATTTTCTTAAGGCCATTATTTTCAGCCTTGATCAGCTCAAGTTTACTAATGGTGCATTTATCATTCTTGAGCTTATTGTTTTCTGCTTTTAGTCTAGAGCATTCACTGGTCATTCTAAATAGTTCCCTTTAGGTCTCCTTATATTTGGCTTTTAAAGCCTCGAAATCAACATATAAACTTTCTAATTCTTCTTTGAAACTAGGAGTTTTAGGTTTAAAGATTACTTCATCTTCATGGATAGCCATGAAGCTGATTTTGATGTGATGATCTTCTTGGCCTCCTCTCCTTGGTGACAGTTTAGTAAATTTTACTTCATGCTCTTCTTCTTAACTTTCATTGACACTTTCATGTAACATATTTTCTACCACCTCACATGTAGCAAGTGCCTTCTTCTTCTTTTCAAATTTCTTGTTGCTTCTTTAGTTGTTGTTCTTCTTCTCATTGTAAGATTGTATTTCATCTACTATTCCCCTTGCTTCTTATCAGGCTTTGGGCAGTCAAACTTAATATGCCTAAGTTTACCATAGTTGCAGCATGTAGGGACTTCTCTCTTCTTATCTCTATTTCTGAAATTTCTTGAATTGCTTACAATCTTCTACTTGAACATGGCTTTGAATCTTCTGCTTAACATTGCCATGTCATCATCATCTTCAGCTCCACTTATGGAAGCTTCACTTTGGGAATCACCACCATTTGATTCTACTCTTAGTGTAATGGTCTTCTTTCCCTTTGGCTCCTCTAGAGCTTTCTATTTCATCAATACCTCATGGGTCATAAGAGAACCCATGAGCTCCTGAACGCTCATCTTATCCAAGTTTTTAGCTTCCTTGATGGCTATTACTTTTGGCATCCACTATTTGGGCAAGGATCTTATAATCTTCTTCACTAACTTGGGCTCTTCATATATCTCTCCAAGACCCTTCAACCCATT
This sequence comes from Pouteria campechiana, assembly GCA_036873735.1. Classification (NCBI taxonomy): domain Eukaryota; kingdom Viridiplantae; phylum Streptophyta; class Magnoliopsida; order Ericales; family Sapotaceae; genus Pouteria; species Pouteria campechiana. Next base: position 628,340 of record JAYJMB010000001.1, read on the forward strand.
GGTAATTTTCTAAAACCTCTTGAACATATTTGATATTGTTTCTGTGTCTTGCATGTGGAAGGCTTCATATTCCTGTACAAGAATATTTATTTTGGTTTCCTTGACCTGGTTAGTGTTCAACCAAACCACCTTTACTTGGATTGATTTTGATGATGAATGTGTTTAGCCAACCAAGTTTTGATGATGAGAAAAAAGTATATGAGTGAATGGTTAAGCTATTGGTTGTTATTTCCAAGCATGCAGTATATTCAGATATAAATTAGCAAAATAAATTCAATAAAAGTGAACAACACACACAAGATAAAATCAAAGAAAAGATCCACCATTTATCAAAAGAAGAAAAGGTAAATGCTGAAAGAGTATGGCTGAGATCATATACAAGCTTCAAAGTCACTTTGAATGCATTCTCAATTGCTGTCGAAGCAATTAGACTAGTGCCCAAGTTTGGACACAAAATTGACTTCAAAAACATACTTCAGAAGAAGAGAAACACTGTTCAGATAAAATGAAGCAAAATTTTGGACTCAAGCAAAGGATTGGATATTGTGGAACTAAATTCAAACACTATGAAGATCTTGTTCAAACGCAAAGCCAAGTTCAAACACTGGTGAAGTATGAAATCTAGACGCTAGACGCTCTATGCCAATTTCGAACATTGCTAAAGTTAATCCAATGTGTCTCAAGAGTCCAAGTCCAAAAATCTCAACTCTAAGCTTTGGACATTGCTAATGTAAGGGTCAATCAATCCAAAATTTAACTTTAGACACTGCCAACTGATCCCTGGACAAAGTTAGAACTCATTCATGTGGCTAAGGCAATTCACACCATTTCTCAATACAAAATTTTACTTTAGACAAAGCAACCTTTTCTAGACAAAGCCAAATGAATTTTGGTGTAGGCTAAACATTTTATTCAATACAAAATTACAACTTTGGATAATGTCGAAAGCCTTCAGACAATAAGAACCTGCAAGAATGCTTCAATGGGCACAAAATCTTAACGGTTCTCTCGCATTTAATGAATGTTATCTTCTTCAATGGGCATATTTTGAATCCTAGTTTAAAAGGAGTAAAGAGAGGTCATTCCACAAGTAAGAAATTTTCTAAAAGAACTTATAGAGCATTTACTCAAGACATTAAAGTTTTTCTTCCAACTCTACTATGCAAGCACCAACTGCATTGAAAGAACATCCTCTGCAATAACCTTTTAGAGTTTGATATTCTCTATGTTTATTACAATACATTTATTTTTGTTGCACTTTGATTTCTATACAAATCAGCCTGTGTAAGAGGCATTTTTATTATACACCTTTCATTGCTTGAGACAGTAAGCAAGGGTCTTATTGATTGTGTATGTTGGTGAGCTTGGAAACCAATAGTTGTATAAGTTTGTTGGTGAGCTTGGAAACCAACAGTTATAAAAGTTTATTAGTAAGCTTGGAAACCAACAGTTCTAAAAGTTTGTTAGTGATCTTGAAAACTAACAGGTGTAAAGTTTGTTGGTGAGCTTGTAAAACCAACAAATGTATAGTGGCACTTAAGTGTAGCAAGTGAGGATGACTTGGAGAGTGGAGTAGGTATCATGCTAAGTTGAACTAATATAAAGATACCATTGTTTTGTGCTACATGATCTGGTTTCCATTCTTTCAGCACTTTAATTTTTATCATGGCCAAAATGTTTAAAGGCTCAATTTAACCCCCCTCTTGAGCCACCTTTCAAAAGGACCAACAATTGGTATCAGAGCAGGCTTCAATAACTAGTCTTGATAATTGGATATCTTTAAGCTACTTAAAATGATCCCTATGGCCAATACATTCCACAACACCATGATTGAAGGACAATCAACCATCAGAACCCCATTTTTTATGGCATTATAGGTATTAAAAATGCATATGCAAAATTTTCTGATAGCCACTAATAATAAGTTACGGCAAATCATCAAAGATGGCAAGATTGTCACAAGCATAGAAGATAAATATACCACTAAAGACATTGTACTAGTAGAAAGAGATGCCAAGGCTAAGAACAGCCTCTACTGTGCTTTGTTGCCTTTTGAGTTTGAAAAGATTTCCGTGTGTGACTCTGCAAAGGAGATTTGAGACAAGCTGAAAGTCACACATGAAGGTACTAACAAAGTCAAGGAAACCAAAATTAATATACTTGTGCAGGAATACGAAGCCTTCCACATGCATGACAATGAAACCATATCAGAAATGGGTTGAAAGGTCTTGGAGAAAAATAAGAAAAACCAAAAATGGTGAACAAGATCTTGAGATCTTTGCTAAGACAATGGATGGAAAGGGTCATAACAATCCATGAGGCAAAAGACCTAGAGAAAATGACAGTGGAAGAACTTATGGGTTCCCTCATAACCCATGAAGTCCTTATGAAGTAGAAATCTCTTGAAGAGCCAAAAGGAAAGAAAACATCGCTCTCAGAGCATAATCAAATGATGAATCCTAGAGTGAAGCTTCAACAAGTGGACCTAAAAATGATGATGACATGGCAATGCT
>JAYJMB010000001.1:630952-661212 GCA_036873735.1 Pouteria campechiana
AGTATATTTAGGAATTAAATAGGTGCAAAAGATGAAGTATTAGGAGAATAAAATATGACATTTTGCATTCTCATCAGAACTTCTTCGCCTTCTACTACTGCAGTAATGCATAACCCTAAATTTCAATTCATTGCTCCCCATATCATGCATAAGCTAACAACTTTATTTCTCACTTTCAAAACAAAGATCATCTAATTGTTAATATTTCATCAACCCATAATGAGGATTACAGAAAGTCTGACTAGGAATGGAATTCCTATTCAAGACCTTAAATAATTAAGTTTCTCAAATATTCTTGACTTTTGCCTTAGGACTATAATGAATTTAAGGATTAATTTTATTGTTCCATGCAGTAAATGATTATCTATTAAGCTCTTCTTGCATAACCATATGCAAGATGGTTTTCTTATGATAGATAAAGTGATGAAGGCTAAGGCTAAATGACATGAATGAAAAGAATTAAAGTTAGGAAATACATTACCTTCACCTACCTAGCTACCTCAAACAGATTGATGTTTCCATTGTCCCAGGTTGAGGAGCTACTTCTTCTATTATGGCTACAACTAGAAAGTAGATAAATATTAGTAAACTTCTTCTTCTACGTTTTCATTTTCATTTATTTCCTCTTCTTCTTCATGTTTACCATTGTCCACCGAATTTACAATTTTTTTCTTTTTCTTCTTCATTAGTAGGGTCTTAATTTTCTATGAAAGAGTTTTTATAATCTCTCCATCATTTTCCTCCCCCTCACTACATGAAGAATCGACACTTCCATGGCCATACTCTAGCTTTATCTTCTTCACTTCTTTACCATTCTTCAATACTTCGTGGGTCATCAAGGACCCCATCAGTTTTACAACTGAGAGTTTGTTCAAATCTTTGGCCTCTTCAATTATTGTGATTTTTGGTATCCAATCCACTAGGAGCGACCTTAAAATCTTTTTAACTTGCTATGAATAAGAAATCTCATGGCCTAAACATTTTAGGCTATTGGTAAGTCTCATAAATCTAGAAAACGTATCACATGTAGACCTAAACAATCCTTTTAACTCTAATACCAATTATTGGTTCCCTGACCTTGCCTATGCTATGCAAGTTGTTTGGAAAATCTGAAATTCTAAAGGTATGGGAAAATAGAAAAGATTGTGCAAGAGTAGAAAAAAATGCAATCGAACTCACAAGGAGAAAGACAATAAAGATACAAGGATTATAATAGTTTGGGCCCTCTCTTAGCACCTACTCCACTCTCCAAGGTATCCCCACCCTTGGGTTCCACTATAATCCATGGAATCATAACCTATTTTTTCTAAGAGCTCACTAAAAAGGCTATCGTGATGGTTTTCCTGAGCTTACCAGCAACTCTTTAAATTTTTGTTTTCCTCTGATCTTGCCAACAGACTCATATACACTGGTTTCTGAGCTAACCATCAACTTTACCTTTTCAGATATAGATGTACAAGTAAAAACCTCTTAAGTAGGCTAGGTTGTACAAATAGTTAAGCTTAAGTGAACATGAAAAATACAATAATAAACCTCATTATAGTGTTATGTTCTCCTTTGAAATGGTTTTTGATGAAGCTTTGAAATTTTGTATTCGTTTAGCACACTGGAGTGTCTGCACTTTGGAGTCTTTGAGTGTTCATGAATGATCTAGATTAATCCACTCAAAAAGACTTATTTTTGTTCATTGGAACTTCCATTTATAAGTTCCAGATTCAAATCTTGCCATTGTGTCCCTTTTTCTCATTTTTCTAACTATTTTGAAAATGTCATATTAAACACTACGCAGTGTTGCCTCGTTGCACTATTTCAGAGCTTCCAAAGTTATACTCTAGGAGCCTCCAAAGTGACGTTGATCCCTCTAATGCTTAATAGTGTCACCTTTAAAGTTCCCTTCTTCACCTCCAAAGCTTCTTTCTTTCCTCTAAAGCTTCTTCTAAAACTAGAAGTCTCAGCAACACTATTATTAGCTTAAATTAAGTCATTAATAAGTTTTGTTAATCATCAAAACTAGATCCTCATACACAACAAATGATGTCCAAAACTTGTTAGCTACAAATTATGCCACAAATGTACGACGTTAAAGTTTTGTATTATAATGATGAGAGAGTGTCATCCCACCAAGGATTGTCTATTTTTATCAATCACTAGTTATGATAAGAATGATCCTAATTTTGTTTAGATTGTTAAGAATTAAGGAATTGAATAAGAAATAGAATGGACAAGCTTTGATAAGAAGTAATCAAGGTATGAAAACTCTAAAGGATTGATTTTATTTATGCTTCAGTCATGGTGTTTACAACTAATTCTATATTCATCATTGCATTGGTCTACAAATAAAGAATGCAGAAACACTCACCTCCCTCTCTTGAGTGTCAAGTCAAGTATCTATCACAATTTTGATATCCTTATAAAAATTGGAATATCAAGAATGCATAAAGATCTATGATTCTTTGTAATGATATCATAAAACCTAGAAGCTCTCCCGAGTCATCTATGACTTTATGATGTGATGTTGAGATCCTATTCAAGATTACCTCTCCCGAATATCCAGTAAATTGAAAGCATTAAATATAAAACATCACAAATAAATAAATAATAATGCCCATCATTGAATTTCACTGATCACACCATGAAATCCATGTAAAATCCATCTCCCCTATAGAAGAGGTGGTTTAGCTACTCATGATATAAGATAAATCAATCCAATAAACATTGAACATTCTAATAGATTAATTCCTAAAGTTAAATCCAAAATTACAAGGAATGAAAATAATTAAAAATAAAAGGAAACTAGAGAAAACAATGGCTTCCCCTTTTATTGCTTGTCTTTCAATCAATGTCTTCCCTTTTTATTGTTTGTCTTTCAATCCTTGAAATTGATCTCCTTCTTCTTGATCTTCAAGCCCTTCTTTCTCCTCTTCAAAGCCCTCTAGAAACCTTCCCAAATAAAACCTAGAAAAGACTCTTTAAAGTCCCCCAAAAAATGTCCTCCTCAACTAGGCTTTATCTCACATCATCAGGTGGGAAAAAATCTGCATGGTAATGTAGCAGCACCAAAATTACTGCCTTCTATTGCTCATTTGATCAGAGTTGGGCACCACAACTCTAGTTTAGGCACCACGGCACTAGAGTTGCTAGACATTTTCTGCTACATTTTGTTTGCTCCATTCTTTCTTTCCTTTAGCCATCCCATTTCACTTTCCTTTTCCTTAGTTTTGATAACTTCTTCCCACTCTCCATTGTACCTAGAAAAACACATATAAATACATGAATAGCATATAAAATTCTCAAGAATCAAAAATTAAATAAGCGTGAACAATATTAAATATAAGTGAATAAAATTTACTTATTACTAGTTTTAAATTACTGTTCACACTCTCGAATCATTCCTTGTCCATTTCCATTTCAAGAAATCTCTTCATTCTTCCAAAAATATTTCCAAAAGCCCTTTTTCTTCCAAAAACCTAAGCCAAAAATCGACAATCCTTGGTCAAAATCAATGACTGCAAATGGCAAGAACTAAGATGGTAAGAAGTCAGTGGGATCTATATTAACAAAGTTTGGAAGAAGAAGGGACAGACAAAAGAGGAAACTCCAACAAGAGAGGGAGGTTTGAAGATTACACCCTTAAGGTAATCTTCAATAACAATGATTTTGCTTATAGCATATTTATGAAGAATTTTGAAAATAAGAAAGTTGTAAGAGGGAGAATCTTCAATTTTGATGTCTTTAGAGAAACAGGATTAAACTTAGAGGTATCAAAATGGATTAGATACCAAGGATGGGAAAAATTTTTGAGTTATAGAGATAAATGTTGTACAAGGATGTTGAGAGTTTTAGTCCTACACAACCTAGACCTACACAACAAACCACTCCTTCTAGGCCTACACAACATAGCCATCAAACTAGATTAAACTTCCTAAACCTTCTTATATTCTAAACAATTCTAGAAAACTAAAACTCCACATTTAGAACCGTGATACACCATATTAGAAAACCTAGAAACTAGTGTATCATCTCTACATCTTAGGGTAGACAAAATTAAGGAATCAGTGCATCTAAAATTAGGTATATTGATCTTTTTGGTTGAATCTACAAGAAATCAAGCCTATCTACACACTCCACACAATCCATCCCTGTCCACCAAACCCACAAAATTTCCATCACCTATTAGAGCAACTCATCCCTCATTCACTCACTCCACTCATCAAAATACCAACATTTATTCACCTTCCCCAACCAGACAAATTTCCCAACTTGCCACTAAAATTCTCCCTTAAGAGACCCAAATCTCTGAAACCACCTCCCCTCAACATCCATTATCCTTTCCACTACCACTACCAACCCTACCTCAATCTCAATGACTTGCCATCATTCCATACCAACCCCTTTCACTTCCATCTAAAATAGCATCTCCACCTCTAGCCAAATCAATTCCAAAATCACCACAAAAGCCAACCATCATAACCTCCTCATTTAATTCATCTAAAACTGAGTCAAACGTCTTCAAACCAATATCCCATACAAAACCATAAACAATCCCATTGGACCCAATTTTCCTTCCATTCTAGGAGTATATGACCAAATAGGAAGCCAAATTGGGTACTCTTAAGGCAGCTAGAGAGAAACTCTGTCAAACTGGTCAATACACCAAAGACAATCATTTCTCATACCCTAAGCTAGAAGATGACTCTTATAGGTCTAGGATAGTCATAATCCCAACTGTCTAACCTAATCTTGTGTCCTTCTTCCATCAATCTCCATTCTATTAGTCCCTTAATGATGGTAGCTCAAGAGGGGTGGTGAATTGAGCTTTTAAAACTTTTGCCAAATTAAAAAGATGGTGCTGAAATAAAATGGAGAAAATCACATAGCACACTTGAACACAAAATTTTTATTGTGGTTTGGCCCTTATTGGGTTTCTACTCCACTTATTTGTGTTATTCTCTCCTACTGCACTCAAGTTCCACTAACACCTTGATCAACACTCTGATTAAAAATACACTTATTGGTTTTCCCAAGCTCATCAACTAGCTCTTACAAACTAAAATGTCTTTCATACTTACTTTGTATCTTGTAGTATCAGACGATCCATGTGGTATGGACAAAGCTTCTTCACATCAGACGAAGTGACTTTCACAAGATGAAGTCTTCTTTTCATCTGAGGTAGTCCTTGATCTTATGCTTGTTTGTTGGCATCTATCCATCTTTCAAAAATGGTCAGAGTCAACATCAGTGGATCTGGAGCTATTTCATGATGGTCAATGAGTTCAATGCTTACTCAATAGTTATCGTCTAATAGCTCTAGATATGGAGGAGGCTTGCCATGATGAATTATTGCATTGTTGGCATTTGTTTGAAAGTTTAAAGTGGCATACGTCATGGAGATTGTGGATGGAGGAATAGATGTAGATTTAGCTCCTTGATTATTGCTAGTTGAGGGCCTAGAGATTGAAGCTTTGATCCTTGTAGAAGGTTGAGCACTAGAACAAGGCTAATGAGTGGTTAAAGGAAATGGTTCAACAATAGAGAGAGCAAGTGTTGTCAAAGGAAATGGTTCAACAGGAGGAGGTGTTGTAGGGGGAGATGATTTAGAAGAAGTATGAATTGTAGAAGGAGAGTTCAACTGAAGGAGCAACATTTGGTAATTATTGGGGGAATTCATTTTAGATTTTATCAATGATTTTATCTCCATCTGGAAGAGGTTTAGGTTTGAAGGTTTTGGATGAACCCTTCACTATTATAATTCTATGAAAATAATCTTAGTCTTCAAAGTTTGGAAAAGGAATATCAAATAGAGTGAAGGATTTATTTTGTGATTGAAGAGTGAAAGCAATAGTTTGGTTTATTAATTGTTTATGTTCAATTTCTTCAAGGGTCATTTTTAATTTTCTATTTTGGGGATTGAAGAATTTTATTTTGGGAGTTTGGGGTGTTTGAAATGATATGATTTAGATGAGGATGGCATGAATTTTGGAGTAGGTTGACTAATGTTTGAAGGTGATTGAGGGATGAATGGAGATGGATGGGAGGATTTTGGAATTTGAACAAGTTTGAATGAGGTTGATTGATTGATGTCTTGTAGAGGTGAAGAGGGATTTTCTTAGGATTAATGTTTCTTGGAGATGGATTTTAAAGATATAAAGATTTTACTTATTGGAATTGCTGACTCAGATATATAGACACAGAGTCAGACCTAGTAGACTCTAGTGGAGGATCTATGTGATGAGTGGGAGATGGAGATTTGTGAGGTATGTGATATGGTGAAAATGGAGCATGAGAGAAGTGAGGCGATTGGTGAGATGAGTTAGGAGAAGAGTGAATTGACTAAAGAGATGGAGAGGTTGAGTGAATGTTTCTAACTTGTGAGACAGGAGCTGGCTTCTTTTGACTTTTGATGGATCCCATTAAAGAGAATAGAGTATCCACCATTTTGTCTAGTGAATCCATTCTGGGAGTCATAGATGTAGTAAACCATTCAATAATTTGAAGTCTGTTTTCAAGATTTTTGGAATGTATTGGGTAGATGGAGATAAATGAACAGGTCTGGAAGGAGATGGAGTTGGACTATGGTGTGGAGATGTTTCTATTGTAGTTATTGCTTCTCTTTCCAGCACTATTGTCTCTTCTATAGTAGATGTTGTAGGGGTCCCCTCTCTTTCTTCTCTGACAGTTTCTATCCTTTCTTCTTCGCCTTCCTCTTCTTCTTCTCTCATCATTTATGTTCTGTCTGTTTCCTCATGTTCTTTACTTCTTGCTTCTTCCTCCTCTTCTTCTTCTCTAATCCTTTCTAGTTGTCTTACCCTTCTTTCTTTCTTAGTGTCACTTGATGGTATGGTTATTCTCATCCTCTTCAGTGTTACCTCATCAACCATGTCTGAGGATTTGAATACCTCTGAAACTTCATATGATAAGTCTACCTCTGCCCTTCTTAATATTTGATTCATTGCCATTTCGTAAGGCAAAGGAAGTCTTGGTGATGATTTGACTTGAAAGAGATGGTCAAATATTAGTTTGGTAAGATCCAACCTCTTCTTATACTTCAATGCCCAAAGAATCTTTGCATCTTTCTGAGAAACATTATCCCTACTTCTAACCTTGGGATGATTGTTGTTATTCAGGATAAGGTGAGCAAGCCTTAGGCTTACATCCAGATCCTTGGGATTTAGATTCTTCACATTTTCTCCAATAGGTGTTCTTGTTAGTTGTGAGAACACTTTTCTTCAGGGTGCTAGCCACTGAAATGTCTATCTTTCAACCAAGGGAAGATTCGGTCATTCTCTAATATTTTCAGGGGAAAAATCTATCTCCTTGTTTCCAATCCATGATATCTTGAGCTTAGGGCTATAATTGCAGAGAAGTATTTTTAATATTTTGGAGTACCTCTTGTCTCTATGACTCATATAATTTTTCTATTCCTGAAAGCTTATCTAATCACATACTTACAGCTTCATCTTCTTAAAAGTTTTGAAATCAATGGCTCTACCCTTCACTACTTTTCTATTGATAAATTTATTCATGTAATCTTAGTAGCTTTATTCATCATTTCAGAAAGTTACCACTAGAAGCCTGTTTCTCCGTACTTTGTTTCTTCTTCATGCATGCAATTCCTCTAACTCTTTTCTACTTCTTTTTCTTCCAGATATGGATGCTGGAGTTGTCTTTATAGCTCTCACGACCACCATTTCCATCAGCTAAGGTTTCAGGGTTTTGGTGTGGAAGAGCTTGGGGGTTTTTGGCACCAAGATGAGTAAAGGAAAATGGTGCTAAGAAGACAAGGAGTGGAGAGGGAAATAGTGGAAATTTGAATTGCCTTTTTTTTAGGGAAGACTTTACGGCTTGAAGTTAGAGGGATAGTCTGTCCGATATGAGGCTAAATAGGAGATTTATTGAGCACATCCTCGAGACCTTCAGACAAATTGAGTGGGTTCAGACAATCCCATAGACAAAGTGATGACTTCGTTTGCTAGAAGATATGAGATGATGGGGTTTCTCAATTTGTTTTGATCTAAGATATGCATAATTGTCTATGGAGATAATATTGGTTTACTTATGATTAGGAGTCTTTAATTTTCAAAGCTTTGAGTGGTAGCATACTATGTATGGCATTCAAGATGATATGCTATCAATCAAGTAACATTCAAAGTAAATATAAATTTCTTGAACATTTAAAAATGTAGATTAGGAAGTTACCTCATTTTCTTGAACCAATAAGATACTAAAAATTGCTTACTTGGTTGTCGTCAGCTCCTCTAGATTCTCCTTTAATGTTTCTTCTGACTTATCTTGTCTTTGCTGCTTCTGTATAGAGTCAAATTGCTTGGGTCCTCTGAACTTTGTTAGCTTTGTCACAAATAATTTCTCATACATTTTTAACAAGGCTACACATGGATATTTTATGAAGTTTAGTGGGAGAAATAAATTTCAAATTTTTAGAGTCTATAACATATATCATTAATGCATAAGAGTGTGTGAATAACTTGTCCCTTAGCATGAATATTATTGAATGAATTGGCCATGGGAATCTCTTCACGAGTTAACTTCTAGTAGTTAGAATTAACTTGTGAAGCCTAATCTAATACCACTTGTTGGTCCCATGTAAATGAGTAGCTCAAGAGGGGAAGGTGAATTGATCATATAAAAATTATGATGAAATAAAAATTAATGAGCTAAGGAAAAGTAGTGATGCAGCGCATATTTAATTTCCACCTTATTGCTTCACTTCTAATATTCAACTTCCCCTATCCATTCTTATTTCAGGCATATAATTGTGTGTGTAGTGATATGTGAATTATGATCATGAGAATAGTTATATGTAAGTTAAAACAATCATGTAGACAAAACAAACTTCTACAACCAACAACCTCATAATCATCCTTATTCAAATACCTATAATCCTGGTTGGAGAAGTCATCCAAATTTTTCATGGAACAATAGTCAAAATCAAAATCAAGTTAGAACTTCTTTTCAACCAAAGAAACTTACTCTTGAAGAAACTATATAGAGTTTCATTCAAGTAACCCAAACTCAGTTTTAGAACAAAGAAACGAGATTCTCAAATAATGAAGTAAGATTTAAGAACATGGAGGCATCCATAAAGAAGATAGAGACATAGTTGGGCTAGATTGCAGAGGCTGTGCAGAGTCACACACATAGAAAGCTATCAAGCCAGCTTGAGCAAGCTAATGTGATTATAATGTTAAGTGGTGGTAAGTTAATAGATAATAAAGTTGGTGATGGGATTAACAATTATAATATTTTTTCAAAGATAAGGAGGAAGTGAATGCAAGGAGAGATGTGTTCCCAATTCTAGATCCTCCACTCAACTACAAGCCACCACCACCTTATGATCCACCAGCCCATTTTCCTAGACGTTTGAAGTAGAATAAAGTTGTTGAAAATCCTTGTGATGGAAATGAGCAAATTATGACTTTAGATGTCTTCCCATAAGATATATTTAGTGAGATGATTGACAATTTTAATGAAGATTCAACAAAGAAGGAAACTTTACCAAGAGTGGATCTGAAGCAATTGCTTCATTCTTTAAGGTAAACATTTGTAGGCAACGATTCATTCTTTTCAGTGATTATTTCTTCTTTTTCTACAAGAATGGAGGAAGAAAAGCTAATGTCATCCCAAGTTCATACAATAAAGTTTGATATTTTCAAAGAGATGAAGTTACCTAATGAGAACAAAAATTGCTTCAAGATAAATGGAGTGCATAGAATCACTAAGGAACTTTTAGGGAAATATAAAAATGCAGCGAAAGTAGTATTACGTGATGCTAAATCATTCAACCATGTTTATCTTGGGTGAACCACAATTCTACAAGCCTCTTCCAGTGATGAAAGAACAAGAACATAGGAAGGCCACAATTCAACTAAAAGATGGAAGGCCATAGTCAGGCTGAGACTTTTAAAAAAATGCTTATTGTGAGGCAACCCAAGTTTCTAAACTTTCTTTATTTTCTTTGCATTTTAGCTTAGTTGTTTGTTTATTTGCTTTATTTTTCATTAGGATAGATTTTTTTTAGTAGTGTACTTTGTGTTTTGCAAAAGGAGGAATTTTGATTTTAGATTAGACATAGAAGCTTCAAAGGGCTCTTAGATTATGTTTCAGATGTGGAACATGCTTCAGAAAATGCAATTTGCAACGTTAGAAAAATAACTACAAATTTGTAGTTGATGTCAAGTCAGTTCCAGAAGAAGAGGATGAGAATGCACTTTATTTAGGGAAGCCCTTGAACTTAAACTTCTTTTATTGTTCACATTGAGGACAATATTTAGCTTAAGTTGGGGGGTATTTGGGGAGTTACACTTAGATTTACATTCAGTTTTGGATAATGTTTTTTTTTAATTTAGGTATATTTGTTTCAATGAGCTACACTTTCTAATGACTTAGCTAAGGAAATCTAAGAGTACTTGTCCTAAAAAACTGAAATTGATTAAGTTTGATAAATAGATTCTCTCTTGATGATCAATAATATATGCTTAGTTTTTTTTATTATCATTGCACATGATTTAGAAAGAAGGATCAATGCTACCTTGTGATTCAATGATTCTTGTGATAAGTCCTTTTTCATGACTAATGGAAATTCTATTAAGGAACATTATGATATGATCATATGAAGTGTATGTGGATTAGTTGTTGATGTTGTGAATTTAGTGATATATTTTGATTGATGTTAGCATGCTAGAACTAGTTTAATTATCCCTCAAGGTGAAATCCTAGATAACATATTTACTTGGAAGTGATTTAGGCATTCTTTGATTAGTTTGAGCCTTTCAAGCTAACCTAGTACATTCAGTATCACTAGTGTCTCCATTGTGCTTTAATAAAAGAATAACTTATGCAAAGTACATGAAAGACTACCATTTGACTTTTCTTTCTTTAGCCTCATTATCCAAACCTTTTTAGCTTGAAAAACCATGTTTGAACTATTAAGAGAATATTATACGCATGATTGCAGAAAGGTATAAGAGAGTGAAAACAAGATAAGTTTAGGGATATTCTAAAGAAGAATGCCAAAGGAAACTAAAAAGGACAAAAAGGAAAGAATTAGAAAGGATTCAACCTTTAATTGGAGGGGGGTGGGTCACATCCAAGGAACTTAAAGGAAAACAAGTATAAGGGTATGGTAGTAGCCCATAAAATAGATAAAACCCAAAATAAAAAAGTTAAGAGAGTGTACATTTAGGAGCAATTCAGTTATGATCTCTTACTTTGCGTATACTTAATTCTTTTCTTTGTTAGCCAAACCCAAGGCCCCCTTATAAGCTTACAAAGACCTATTCATCCAAGTGAATAGAGTTATCTACATTAGTGGAGAGGGAATATAAAAAATAAGCTTATGAGGTATTTTTTGAAGATCATTAGAATTACTAGTTTGCATATTATTGACTAAAAAGTGTGAATGTAGCATGAGATTAACATAGTGCACATACACAAATTTTCACTTCATGAAAGGATTGATGAAGCATGAGTTTCAAGAGATTACTTAATAAGTATTGTGAATTATTTCTAAGTTATATGCACATGTGTAATCAGCCTAACATGTTTTTATTATTTAAGAGAGAATATCCTAACTATTTCATCAATTTAGATTGCTCTTTTACTTGAGGATAATCAAAAGCTAAGTTTAGGGGTATTTGATAAGCTCATAATATATCTTGTTTTTATACCTAAATTCATATGTTTAGATATTCTCTTTTGATGTGATTTCAATGGTTCATATTAACAATTAAGTAAATATTGCATTTAATAGAGTTTATTAATGTTTCAGATGCCAAAACTATAGAATGGAGCTAATTGTGACACAAGCACAATGTCTGAAGTAATTTTTGGAAGAAATGGGGGATAATTCAGAAATAGTGATCAACATGAAAGTTATATACACTGTACTTATCTTTATAACTTAAGAATCACATGATCTTAAGTTTAGATGAGAAATTTATGGCCAAAACACTATAATTGTCTCCAAAGCTTCAGAATGTCTAAAATAATAATTAGACATTGGAAAAAGGTATTATTTTGAGGCTATTTTTAGCATAAATGAAGTTTTATTTAGAGAAAATGGTCAACATAAAAGTTGTATTCCTTCAAATTAGCTATCCAACATACTAAAAATCATATGATTTTGATTTTAGATGAGAAAGTTATTGAAAAAATATTGAAATGACTCAAGAACTTTAAAACTTCAGTTATGTTGAAGTAATAACTTCAAATGCGCAAAGTGATTTCAGATGCACAACTAAGAAGCCATTTGGTTGCTTTAGAACATATGAAAAATAACTTTGAATCATTTGAAGGTGTCTCAAATGGTACTAAAATGCTTCAGAGGTGTGAAAGTAAGCTTCAAAGAGTCTAAAATAGTAACTTCAAATGTGTAGAATTACTTCAGATGGTCTGAAACAAGAAATTGAATTTGTAACCCGAGCTTTAGATAGTATAAAGTGCATCTTCAGATGTTCTAAAGCTGAATAAAAGAAGAAAAATGCTAAAATTTAAATGTTGGAGTTTAAAATCATGGTTTAGCCCATATGAAGGCTTTGAAAGTTGGGTTCAAGAAAAAATTCAAGTTTAATATTGATATGAGGTGCTATGAAATCATGTGGTCAACTTGGAATTGTAGTTTAAATTTGGTTTTAGATGGGCAAATAATGGACCAAAACTGGTTGATGTGGCACCCACTCTTTAGAAGTTGCAGATTGAAGATTATTTTAGAAGTTGAGAAAATTATAGATTGTTTTAGCAGTTTCCAATTGTTTTTGCAAAGTTACAGATTGTTTAGAAGTGCATAAGTGGAGTTATTTTTAGAAGCTAATCTTTATGCATTAGATGCTAAAAATTTCTAGAGTTTGAGATGTGTACATGTCCAAGTTATTCCTAGAAGTGGACTTCTATGCATAAGTGGAAATTTAATTTGTGGAGAACTCTACTTCTAGTTTATAAAAACAAGGACACATCTAGAATAGGGTGAGGGATATATAGTTCAAGACAGAGTTCTGTGTGAGAGAAGTGAAGGAGCAAAAGAGAGATTCCAAGTTCTTCAAATATGCATAATTCAAAGAGTGTTCCTTCTATTTTTAACATGAACCCATTTTGTTTTTCTAAGGTGAATATGTAGCCCTCATGATTATTCAATGTTAAACATGGATTGCTGGGTTATCAATTTAGTTATAGCTTATTTCATTCATTGTTTCTAATGTAATCATCTGATTTATCTAATCTCTTGATCACCAATTCTATGAATTAGATTGATTATCTGAGTACATGGTTATGGCAGACGCCTTATGCTAAACCATGAAAAGATCTCTCTTGAATGAATCAGAAGATCATTATGGTAGATGCCTTATGCTAAACTATTCTACTTGGTTCAATAAAGTTTTTCTAATCTTCATTAGTTTTCAACCTCAATTGCACTACACACCATAGGTAATTGGAATGAGAGAAAAATACTTTATTTAAACCTAGATGCCTAACAGTAATGATCATATATTTGATAAAAATAACCTAAGATAATGAATTAATTCAACATCCTAACAACATAGGATATCATTGAGTAATAAAATTAGATTCTTAGACTCTTGCAACCTATAAAATCTCATTAGATTACTCACTATTTCTATTCTCGTATTCAATTTTACACTTTGATTTGTTAAGCACCATATCATCTTATTAATTTAGAATAGTTTTTATTTTAGTAACTAGACTTAATTAGATCAATTTAGATAATTATCTGTGTGATCGACCCTTCTACTTGCATGCTATATTGTTGCAGATTCGTGCACTTGTGAGGAAGTAAAATTTTAACCATCACTCACTTTTCCCCCATATACAGAACTTTCTTCAAGTTGTGCAACAAAAGGTCTTAAAATAAAAATTTTTGTATCCATTAGCACCTAAGTGCCATTACCTAGTGTAGTAGTGCTACATTTCCTCTACACAATCAGTAATAGTGTCACTTCAACACCACCCGCAGCATTGTAGTGCTAAGTGTATTCTCTAGCTTTTAGCAACACTATGACCTCAATGCCAGCTTCCAATGTTGAAAAGCTAATGTTGATATTCTTTGAGCATTTCCACTCTTTTCAAGTGCCAAAGCACTACAAATGAAGCGTTGAGGTGCCATTGCTTTCCAAACTCTTCCCAAATTGCTTCTAACCTTCTTTTAAGTCATTAGATTCTCACTTGAACTGCATGCAAAATACAAAACATGAATACACACATAAAATCCATATAAAATCTCAAAAACCAATCAAATATCAAGTCCAAAAGATACTTAACTAGTCAATAAAATTCACTTATTAGGTCTTTACAAAGAGCTCTATAGACCTCTATGGAGGTTAGGACTTAAAGCACCCAATAAAGAGCAAGTACTATAGATCTCTATAGTTATAGGCTCTCCTTTGTACCTCTCCTTTATCAATTTAAAGCTTGAGAATGTTGTTCTAATAGCTTTAACAAACCTATGTATCCCAACTCTTCTCCTTTGTAGGACTTCCTTGTCATTCAAAATCTTAACACTACTTCACTAGCTTAAGTTCAAGTCATTTATAAGTTTTGTTTTTGATAAGCTCATAGTATATCATATTTTGATACTTAAATTCACATATTTTGGATCCTTAATTGACATAATTTCATTAGTTTATATCATATTTGATTAATTATTGTACTTAATGGAGTTAGTTATGTTTCAGGTGTTAAATTTGTCAAAATAGAGCTAAATACAAAGAAATCATCACTTAAAGGCAATATTTGGCATAGATGGAGGCTAATTTGGAGAAAGTATTCAACATGAAAGTTATATCCCTTCAAATTATTTTCCAATACACTAAGAATCACATTATTTTGATATCAGATAAGAAAGTTATGGCCAAAATATCAATATTGCTCTTTTATAAACTTTTAGGTACCACAACATCCAAGATGGGTAAGATGAGTGTTGCGATGCCCACATAGCTTGAAAGTGGTTCAATTGAAGAGATTGTTGGGCACTACAATGCCCACGATGTTTGGTAACTTAATATTTTGAGTTTTTGCATACTGTGTGTGCATAATACAATGTAATTATATATTGGGGTGGAAATAAACCCAAATTTGGGTTATTTAAAGAGGTTTGCACACTTGAAAAGGGAAGAACATGTTCATAATATTTTTAGGAGATTTTTTCAAAAGAAGTGAAGCAAGGGAGCAAGAGAGAGGGGAGAATCAAGTTCTACAACATGTTAAGTTTTATGAAGGGAGTTCCTTTTAATTTTATTATAAACTAATTTTCTTTTTTCAGAGTGATGACGTAGCCCTCATAGATATTCTATGTCAATTAAGGATTATTGGTTAATCAATTCAATTTTATCTTATTTCATTCATTGTATTTATTATAATCATTTGATTTATTTAATTACTTGATCACCTATTTTGTAAATTAAATTGATTATCTAAGACATGGTTTTGGTAGACACCTTATGCTAAACCATGTAAAAGCTCTCTTGAATGAATGAATACATGGTTATAGTAGACACCTTATGCTAAACTATTCTATTTGGCTCATTATAGTTCTTTTGAATGTAATGGATTTTCAACCTAAATTACACTATACACCATAGGTAATTGGATGGGTGAAAATATTGATTTAAACTTGGATGCTTAATAGTAATAATCATACATCAGATAAAATGAACCACCAAGATATGAATTAAATCCAACATCCTAACAACATAAGATATCAATGAGTGGTGAAATCGAATCCCTAAACACTTGCATCCTACAAAGTTTCTCTTACATCATTGTTTCAGTTATTTTTTGAATTTCATAAGTTAATTTACCTAGTTTACATTTCATCTTGTTGATTTAGGATTATTTTAGTTTCAATAACTAGATTTAATTGAATTAATTTAATCAATTCTCTATGGAATTGACCATTTTTCTTGCACACTATACTCCTGTAGATTCATGCACTTGAGAGGAATTAGAGTTTGACCATCAGTTGTCACCAGAACTATATACCTAAACTCAACAATTTTGCCATAGAAATCTCTTTTGAACTCATTGATTTGAAGAAATGATCCCCCAAGTCAAGAAAATTTAGCAAATTCTAAGCACGGAAACCTTTGTGGATAGGGTAGTCAAGCACAACTCCATAGGCAAGCATCATAGGTGATTTATAATCAAGAACATCCTAAACAATAAAGTCATTATGAATCCATGACAAATGCATCTTAGTGAGATAAGTATAATCCTCAATAGTAGATTGATGATAAATGAAAAAGAAGGATGAAAGAGACAGATGTGAAGTCATTTTAGTAGTATTTCAATAGCATAACTACTACTCAGTATTATTCGAGTAGATTTCTAGCCAACTTGGGGTATGGGAAAGGTAAACTTACCTCAAAGGTAGAGAGTTTTCTTCTAGTAGCACAAGCTTGTTGGACTAAGCACTTCCATTTATAGACATCAAGGATTGCACTTAACAAAGTGATGGGAGCAACCTATGCCGGTGGGTTACACTAACCAAAGCTGGGCAGTGGTGACACATTTTGCTTGACCTTCGTTGTGCTATGCCAGTCTACCAAACTGGCATAGCACAACGACGTGAGGTGGTGCTAGCAAGAATAGTAGTCACATGGGCCATGCTCAAAGAAGATCAATCGGTGTAGGTGTCCACCCTTCAACAAACTTGACTGATGAGAGCACCTAGTGGTGCAAGGTGATGCTAGTAGCTATTTGCTTTGATTTATACTACAAGTGTACAATGTTAAGTTTTGTACTATATAGGTGAGAGAGTATCGTACCCACAGGAATTGTATATTTTAATTAACCACTAGCTATTGTTATGAATAATTCTAACTTTATCTAGATAGCCAATCAATAAGGAATTGAATAATAAATAAAATGGACAAGCTTCAAATAGAATAAATCAAGGTATGAAAGCTCTAGAGGATTAATTTCATTTATGTTTCATTCATGGTGTTTTTAACTTATTCCAAATTGACCAATGAATTGGTTTATAAATTGAGAATGCAACAACAATCAATTCCTCTCCCGAGTGTTGAGTCAAATATCTATTGCCAAAACTTTAATTTCAATATCACTATAAAAATCAAAACATTAGGAATGCATTAAGATCTAAGATTCTTTGTAATGATTTCTAAAAACCTAGAAGCTCTCGTCATCTCTAATTTTATGTTGTGATGCCGAGATCCTATTTGGGATTACCTCTCAAGTGCCAAACCCTAAATATTTAATCATTCAATAAATGGCTAATAAATTGAAAGCATTAATCACAAAGTATCACAAATAAACCAATTGCAAGATCAATCAAGTAATTCATCAATAATACCATGAATTCCACATTAAATCCATCTCTTCTCTAGAAAGGGAAAAATTAGCTAGTCATGTAGAATAAATCAAGCAAATAATAATTTGACATCATCATAGTTCAAATACCAAAATCAATTCCACAATTACAAGGAAAGAAAGCAATTGAAAACAAAAAATAACTAGTGTCTTCCCCTTTCAGCTTGACTTACGATCCTTGAATCCTAGCTCTTTCTCTTGATGTTCAAACTTGATCTTCTTCTCTTCAAAGTGTCCTCAAACCCTCCCAAAAAGCTCCAAGACAAACTATAACACCCAGGGTGTTGAAAATTGAGAAAAAGTCTGTCAAAACCTGCATTTGCGCATCATGAAATAATTTGAGGGCTAAGTATACAAATTGTATTTAATATTTGATACGAATTAAGTGAAGTTGGGAGAAAAGTTTTGGATGAGTTAAGTTATAGATGTGAGGATGATCAATTGGGTGGGATTTTTAGTAATTGAGTAAGATTTTTATGTATTTTATTATGATGTCATTATGTTCATAAGTCATGGTTAAGGAGGGGTTAAATACATGAGAGAAATCATGGATAAAAGTGGTGAAAATGAGTAAAAAATTCAAAAGGAAAAGTAGGTAGTGTTGGGTACCATAAGCATGGGTTAATCCAAGAGGGGAGGAATGAATTAGGTTTGTAAAAATTTCTTGCTTAATCCCTATTTGATTACTTTCCCTCCTTTTTTGCTTGGGTAAAAGTTGTAATGAAATAAGTAATAAAGTAGTTAAATGCAAGAAAGTAAAGTAATCACACATGAATAGCACACAATAATTTTTATAGTGGATCGAGCAACCTTCTCTACTCCACTCTTCCAAGAACACTCCTTTCCATGTCTTGGGTTCCACTATCTCTCTATAATGGAATTACACAAGTGCTCCTTGCACTCTTCTGGATTCCAGTCCTAGGGAGCATAAACTTAGTAATCAATTATGAGAATAATGTTTCCAACAATAGACTTGCTATTCTTGATTCTAGCTCAAGGGGGTATAAACTAGGACTCCTCGCACTCTTCTTAATTCTAGCTCAAGGGGGCATAAACTTAGCAATCGATTATGAGAATAATTTCTCCAACAATCGACTTGCTCTTCTTGGTTGGTTTTCAACAACTCAAGAAATACACAAATGAAACAAAGAGAGAATTACACTTTGAACATGCTTCTTGTCGAGTGCTGGGAAGAAGTGATTTGAGTAGCTCTTTTTGGTGCTGAGAATATTCCCTTTGTATTGGAAAAGAAGGCCTTTAATGAATATTATGAAGTTGAAAGCACTTATGTGAGTATGAAGAAGGTTTAAGCTCTTGGCCTTTGGTTGCTTGAGAATGAAAAGGTTAAAGCTCAAAAGGATGTTCAAAATGAATGCAACAACTGCTTAGAAACATCCCTCCACTTCTCCTTAAGTAGATTTCTCAAAATCATGATCATTAGAGTTGATTTGGTGGAGCAATGTTTGAATTTTCGACCATTGGGGGTCGCCATACAGTACCACAGGCGCCTGGGACAAGTGCTTGGGCCTAGCCGATATGGCAGGTAGCTAGGGGTATGATAGACGATATGAATAGTATCATTACTCCCATTTACTGTAGCACTTGTATTGTTGCAATATCATTGTAGCGATTACTATAGCAGTGACAAGTGCTATGGGAATTCGATTGTGGGTCGATGAGAAGAAGCATCGCTGCTGGAATACTACAGGCAGTAGGCATAGGCACCTGGGGTATGCAAGCACTACTATAACAATACTGTAGCTCTGACCCTTGTCACTATAGCAGCTCCCCTAACACTATAGCAGACACTATAGCAAGTACTATAACTACATACATTTTTAGCCCTTCACACATTAGCCCATTTTAAACATATATTGACACAAATCATGATAAACTATGTTTAATGCAACTTGGATAATAACAGTTTCTTATTTTGTAAAATATTTTAAACTTCCATCAAATAAGCAGCATGTGCATATGCTTACATCAATAATCACTCACATAATCCAAGCATGTCTATCTATATTCCAAGCTTTCTAAATTATCAACATCATTAGCATATATCAAGTCTAAAATAAATTTTGTTCTCATCAAAATCATGCACATAATCCTAACAATCTCCCCCTTTTTGATGATGACAAAACTTAAGGACTTGTGTCATTTAAATAATATGCTTATGATTCATTTGCAATTGTAAACTCCCCCTATCTAATTTAAATATGTAATCCTTTGGAGCTTGACATTTTAACATAAAGAAAGGTCATGACATATATGATGTTACTCCTCTTTAGATGCAAGTGATGGCAAGCTTTCTTTCTTCTAAACTAGTCTTTCTATATTCTCCCCCTTTTTGTTAGCAGCAAAAAGAAATTTCAAGGAGAAAAAATCTTTAATAAGGGCAACATTCAAACATTATATAAACCTTCATTCAAAGCTCATTATTAGGAAGAAAATTATTAAGGTAATGCATAACCATATAAGGCTTATATAATGATCTCAATCATTTCCAATTCTCTTCTAATGGTGTAAAAATTTTTGAGTGATAATGATTTTGTGAAAATATCTGCAAGTTGAGCATTGGTAAGCACATACTCTAAACAAATATCATATTTTTCTACATGATATCTTATGAAATGATGCCTAATTTCAATATGCTTTGTTCGAGAGTGTAAAATAAGATTTTTTGTTAAACATATAGCACTTGTATTATCACACCTTATAGGAATATTCCTATAATGCAAACCATAATCTAGAAGTTATTGTTTCATCCAAAGCAATTGTGAAAAACCACTTCCAGCTACTATATATTCAGCTTCTACAGTAGAGAAAGCAACACTAGTTTCCTTTCTAGAAAATTATGAAACTAAGCTATTTCTTAGAAATAACATATTTCACTAGTGCTTCTCCTGTCAACTTTGTATACTCCAAAGTCAGCATCTAAATATCTAATTAATTCAAAACTAGATCCTTTTGGATAACATAGCCCTAGACTTAGTGTATTAACTAGATATTTAAAAGTTTGTTTTATTGTGGCTAGCTATGAGTCTCTTGGGCTTGACTAAAATCTAGCACATAAACACATGCTAAATAAGATTTTAGGCCTATATGAATTTAAGTATAGCAAGGAACCGATCATGCTAGTATACAATTTTTTATCAAAAAGTTTACCCTTCTCATCTTTATCTAATCTTGTTGAGGTGCCCATTGGAGTATTTGCATCTTTCACTTCTTCCATCTTGAACTTCTTGAGCATGTCTTTTGTATACTTGGATTGACAAATGTAGTTTTCATCATTTTTTTGTTTAATTTTTAATCCAAGGAAATAGTTTAGCTCACCCATCATGCTCATTTAAAATTTAGTCTGCATAATTCTAGAAAAATCTTGGGCAAAGAACTTCATTAGTAGCGCAAAAAATAATGTCATTTACATAAATTTGAACTATTAAGATATCCATGCCAACATTCTTAACAAATAATGTAGTATCAACTTTTCCTTTTTTGAACTGATGATCATCAAGAAACTTACTTAATCTTTCATACCAAGCTCTTGGACCTTACCTCAGTCCATATAGTGCTTTAGTAAGTTTATACACATGGTTTGGTTGATCATTAAACTCAAAATCGGGAGGTTGTTTTACATATACCTTATTATTTAGATACCCATTAAGGAATGCCCTTTTCATATCCATTTGAAAAAGCTTAAAATTCTTATAAGACGCTAATGCGAGTAACATTCTTGTGGCTTCTAATCTTGCTATAGGGGCATTAGATTCCTCAAAGTCAATTCTGTCTTCTTGGGAATACCCCTTAGTAACTAATCTTGCCTTATTTCTAACAACAAGTCCACTTTCATCCAATTTATTTCTAAAAACCCATTTGATTCCAATCACCTCCACATGCTTGGGTCTTGGAACTAATTCCAAAACTTTGCTTCTTTCAAACTGATTTAGCTCTTATTGCATTGCAATTATCCAATTTTCATCATTAAGAGCTTGATCAGTGCAAATGGGTTCTATATTTGAAATAAATGCAAAGTGTCCATAAATGTTTTGTATATATTTTCTTATCCTAACCCCATCATATATGTCACTCATGACTTGATCTTTAGGATGGGCAAATATGATTTTAAATTAGTGGGGTGTTGGTAAGGAACATTACCTTCACCTCTCTTTCAGCTTTTGAAATTTGATTATCATTTTGCATTGAAGTTCCTTCTCCCCCTTGCTTTTCTAGTTGTAGCCTTTTCATCCTTATTATGACTTCATCTACATCACTATTAGTCTCCTTCATCGAGGTTAATCTAGTCTCATCAAAAATTACATGCACAGATTCTTCTACAACTTGAGTCTTCTTACTGAAAACTCTAAAAGCTCTACTGTTAGAAGAGTAACCAAGAAATGTAGCCTCATCACTCTTTAGATCTAACTTTCCAAAATTGTCTTTACTATTTTCAGTATAAAATACAAATACCTAAAAGAATGAAAATATGAAATGTTTGGTTTTCTTCCTTTCCAATGCTCATAAGGAGTCTTTTGCAAATTTGCTTTAATGGTAACTTTGTTTAGTACATGGTAGGATGTGTTAACTACTTCTCCCCAAAATCTCTTAGACAATTTGCTCTCATATAATGTAGTTTTTGTCATTTCTTGTATTGTCTTATTCTTTCTTTCCACTACTTCATTATATTGTGGAGTTCTGGAGATAAAAAGCTATGGTGAATTCCTTTTTTTCACAATAATCAATAAACTTTTTGTTTTCAAATTCACCACCATAGTCACTTCGAATTGAGGTAATTGAGAGTGGTATCTCATTTTGAACAAGCTTTGAAAAAGATGACAACACGGAAAATGCTTCATCTTTGCTTGTTAATAGGATTACCCATGTGAATCTAATGTAGTCATGTACAATGACATACACATATCTTTTTCCTCCAAGGCTAATTATCTCAGATGGTCCAAACAGATCCATAGGTAATAACTCTAGTGGTCTGGATGTGGATACTTCATTTTTAGAGGAAAAAGAGGTTTTGGCTTGTTTATACATTTGAAAAGCTTTGCGAATTTGATTTTTGTCATACTTCAGCTTGGGTAGACCATTTACTAAATCCTTCTTCCATAAAGATTTGATATTTGACATATTAATATGTCTCATTCTTTTATGCTACAACCATGGGTCATCATTCATAGCAATTATACATTTTTCCACAATTTTATTTAGATGGACTAGATATACATTTCCATGGCTTTTCCCACTAAACAATAAGCTATTGTCAACATCTAATACATTACATGTGGATGATTCAAACACAAATTTGTGACCTTTATCACATAGTCGGCTAATGCTAAGTTATGTTTGAGATCATCAACATATAATATATCCTTTATGCATGGATTGTATAAACCAAGGATTTTACTTATACCCTTGATGAATCCTTTATCATTGTTGCCAAATGCAATTGTCCCCTCATTTATTGGTTTCAACTCCTTAAAGAGGTCTTTTTTCTTGTTCATGTGTCTTGATCATCTACTATCCATGATCTAAGTGTTTCTCATTATGGCTTTAAGACTTAGCTACAATCATAAACAGAGAACATTCTACTTACCTCTTGGGTACCCAAGAAAAGGAACCATTTATGTTAGTGATAAATGTGCATTTTTCTTAGGTTTCCATTCCAGTTTAGCACCTCTTCTTTGCAACTTTTTAGCGTAACAATCATGCAATTTATGTCCTTCTTTGTTGCAAAAGTAACATTTGCTAGGAGTTTCTTTTGGTACTTGATATGCCATTGGTTTTCTCACCCAAGAATGTTTTATGAACCTTCTAATGTTATAAAAGTTTTTCCTTTCTTCAATAAGGTTCATACCCTTGGTCCATCCATAGAATTTTGTGACATTTTATGATTCCTCACAACTCGATTGTTTACACCTAAGTCCTCTTGTGCTCTTTTGTCTAGTCATACATAAGAACTTGGTCATTAATTCTCTAGATTGGAGAACTTTTTCAACATACTATTTAATATTTCTATCTCCTTTCTCAAGTCACCAACTTCTTTTTGCAGAGATAAATTTTTCTCTACAAGAATAACATTTACTTTGATAGTAGCATCAAAGTCTCTTCTTTTGGATGGATTTTTGTCCAAGAGTTTCAAATTCAGTGAAGGGAGAATTGTATGATTGTTGTAATTTATCAAGCTTATTGCATTTGCTAGAATTACTGGTGGAGCTTAAAGAATCAAAGGAATAAGAATAGTAAGAATTTACCTTAGTTTCCAATTTGTTTGTACATTAATCTTTGGTAGAAATATAGCTTGTGGAGTCATTTTCTATAAGAGTCATGCAACAAATTCTTGCTAGATTTCCCATTTCCTTGTCATCTACTCCACTTGAGCTTGTGCTTGAGGACTCCTCATCATTTACATACATTCCCCTTGCTTGGTTCTTGGATGGTTTTCTAGTTTGCTTTTTTTTCTATCTTCTTTCTCAATTAAGTTAACTTTTCTTCATTTGGATGTATTGCAAATATGTGTCCTAATCCACCACACTTGTAAGATTGAGGCAAGCTTGTTCTTCTTTCTCTTCTTTTTTTGTCCTCTTGTCTAAATCGTCTTCTTGAAATGTTGATTCTATTATTTCTTACAAATTTCTTGAAATTCCTCGCAAGCATAGCATCTTTATCTTCAGTTTGTGAATTTGACTCAATATTGCTTTCCTTTCTTGCTTTAAGAGCCATCATTCTCTTTTGCTTGATAGGTTCTTCTCTTTTATTTTTGATCAACTCATGAGACATCAGAGAGTCGATAAGGTCATTGACTTTGAGCATGTTTAAGTCCTTTGCTTCCTCAATTGTTATGACTTTTGATTCTAGGACTCGGGCAATGCTCTCAAGATCTTCATAACCTGTTCAAAATTAGAAATTTCTCTCTCTAATCCTGTGAGAGCATTATTGATTTTTAAAAAATGTGCATATATTTCTGAAATACTTTCTCCTTCTTTCATCTTAAAATTTTCTAATTTTACTATAAGTATATTCCTCCTAGTCCCCTTGACTTGAGAAGAACCTTCATAGATTGACACTAATTTGTCCCAGATATCTTTAGTAGTAGTACATGATGAAACTCTATCAAACTCACTAGTAGATAAGGCACAGAATAACGAGCTCATTGCTTTAGCTTCAATCTTAGTTGTAGGAAGGTTTATTACTACTGCTATGGCTTTCCAAGAATCCATGTCACTAGCCATAATGAATCTTTCATCCTTAATTTCCAATATGCAAAGTTTGTTCCATCGAATCAGAGTGGTCAAGTAGAAGATTGCCCCTTGGCAAATACATGAGTACAGGATGATGATGAGTGTACCATTTTAGATCTCTACAAGTAGGCTTGTTAGCCTACTTTGATACCACTTGTTAGGCCCACTAAGCCTAAGAGTGGAGGCGTGAATTGGATTTATAAAAATATCTTACTTGACCCTTGTTTGATTACTTTCCCTCCTTTTGCAAGTTGTAATGAAATAAGTAATAAAGCAATTAAATGCAAGAAAGTAAAGTAATCACACATAAATAGCACATAATAATTTTTATAGTGGTTCAGGCAACCTTCCCTACTCCACTCTTCTAAGAACACTCCTCTCTGTGCCTTGGGTTCCACTATCTCTCTATAATGGAATTACAAAAGTGCTCCACGTACACTTCTAGATTCCAGCTCTAGGGGGCATAAACTTAGCAATTGATTATGAGAATAATCTCTCCAATAATTGACTTTCTCTTCCTGATTCCAACTCAAGGGGGCATAAACTAGTGATCCACACACTCTTCTTGATTCTAGCTCAATGGGGCATAAAATTAACAATCAATTATGAGAACAATCTCTCCAACAATTGACTCACTCTTCTTGGTTGGTTTCTAATAACTCAAGAAATATATAAATGAAAGAAAGAAAGAATTACACTTTGAACATGATTCTTATCGAGTGATAGGGAAGAAGTGATTTGAGTAACTCTTTTCAGTGCTGAGAATCTTCCCTTTGAATATTATGAAGTTGAAAGCTCTTATGTGAGTATGAAGAAGGTTTACGCTCTTGGCCTTTGGTTGCTTGAGAATGAAAAAGTTAAATCTCAAAAGGATCTTCAAAATGAATGCAAGCGGTACCGCAAGTGCCTAGGACAAGTGCCTGGTCCCCGGGCGATATGGCAAGCGGCTGAAGGTATGATAGGTGACATGAACAGTAGCATCACTCCTATTTACTATAGCAATTATACTACAATAATATCACTATAGTAGTTACTGTAGCAATGGCAGGCATTATGGGAATTAGGCTATGGGTCAATGAGAAGAAGCATCATTGCTAGAATACCAAAGGCGGTAGGCACAAGTGCCTGGGGTATGGCAAGCACTACTATAGCAGTACTGTAGCTCTGACCCTTATCACATTAACAGTGCCCCTAACACTATAGCAGACATTGTAGCAAGTACTGTAGCTACATATATTTTTAGCCCTTCAAAGATTAGCCCATTTTAAACATATATTGACACAAATCATGACAAACTAAGTTTAATGCAAGTTGGATCATAACAGTTTTTTATTTTGTAAAACATTTTAAACTTCCATCAAATAACCAACATGTGTATCTGCTTACATTAATAATCACTCACACAATCCAAGCATGTATATCTATATTCCAAGCTTTCTAAATTATCAACATCATTAGCATATATCAAGTCTAAAATAAGTTTTTTTCTCATCAAAATCATGCACATGATCCTAACAGGTGGCAGATCTATGTTGCAGCATGGAAAATTGGTGTCATGGCATAGCTTCAAATGAAGGGAGAAATTAGGCATCCAGCATGGTGGATGCCACGACATGGGAATTTGATGTTCCGATATGGAATAGATGTTGTGGCATGGAACCCTAATAGTGTGGCATCACTTTAGCAAGGCAAAATTTTTGGAATATAGCAAGTTGATGCCACGCCATGGGATTTTGGTGTCATTTCATTAGTTCTGTGGTGCACTCGAGTAGCAAAAAAATCCAATTTTTCAAGGCTTGGTCCGTTTGATTTTTCATTTCTATCCACCCCATTTCTTCTCCTACGTCCCAAACTTTATGTCCTAGCCCATTTAGCCCAAATTTATGCCATTTTACCTTGGAAGATTCCTTGTTTGATAGAGAACCACATGATGTTTTCTTTAGACCCCACTTTTGGGTGTTTTAATGATGAAAAATAGAAGAAAATCCAACTTTCTATGATTAAAGGGAACTACTTGGAGCTCGGAGATTGGATTCTTGTCCATGGGAGGAAGCCACACTTGGATTGCATGGTAAGTCATTTTTTCCCATTTGAATTCATGATTTAGGATGAATTAAGGATTTGATGTGGAAATCATGGGGGGAAGTGATTAACCTCTTAATTTGAGGATTTTTGGGACTTGTTATCTTTTTCCCAACTAAATTTGGGTTTTTATGCATGTTACGATGGTTATGAATAGTGAAAATTAGGGAAAATTTATGATTAAGTAAAACTTACCATGGGGAAAATGATTAATTGTGTAATTATTTTGTTTCAAAACTTTTTGGGAAGAGTTGGACACGTGAAATATGAATTTGGACTATGCCTTAATTAGGGGTTTAAAAGGTTTTGTGCAAGAGCTCTGTGAGCCATGAATTGAATAAATTCAAAGCTTAATTGAGTTATTTTCAAATTGTTTTAGTGTTAAACATGTTATATATAAGATAAATGTTGTAAGGAAAGAAGTTCCTTATGATATGTTGGTCAGAAACCCTAATGTAATTAGAGTGTAGGACATGTTTGATGACATACTTCCATGAAAAAAGTGATGTGATTATTATATCCTATGATTGGCTATGAAATAGGTGTTAACATGGTGTATTGAATATATAATTATAATGATTAAAGAGTATGGTTAATGTAATTCATTGAATTGATATGATCATAATTATAGAAGCATGGAAATTGTTGTGTATTAGTTCAACTGAGAATGGAGGAAAAGCTATGGAACTCAAAGAGTTATGGAATTTGGTGAATCATCAGTTAAGTAGGCTTTCTCTGCTGTAGGCATGGATGGGGATATAGAATATCCCATTGTATATTTCTGGGCATGCGTGTTTTGTTTGGGGATTGAGGATATACTGTATTTTCTAAAGGTTGATGTGTACTATGTGTTGAATACTTGAAATTTAGGAATAGAGAGTATAATTTAAATATTTGGTATTTACTAATAATATGATCATGTGATTGCTAGGACTGGAAAGTATCCCATTCTAGTGTATCAATGTCCATTCCAAGTTGTGAAAGATAGTATGTCTTGTATTGCGGTGTTGGGATAAAAAGAATCTATAACACCTAGTGGTGTTAAATTATGGATTATTATTTAAAAGTTATGATTTTGCATTTTATATAGTGAGTAAATTAAAATTTTAATTTGGAGCAGGAGAAATTATGAAATTCAAGATAAAATGGTGCAGGCTGAATTTAATATGCACATGTGAAAATAATGTTATGATTAAATTATAATTGATAAACCTAAATGTTGGGTATTTAATGATTAATTAAAGAGAAAATTATGATTTTAATGTATGAGAAAATGCATGAGAAGTTTAGAAAAGTTTTTGACATGATACATAATTTAAGATGAAAATTAATGTGGATATCTTTTAATAATTACATGATGTCATTGTAATTATGCAAGAAAATTATTATATTTTGTGGGTACAATTTATGTGGTAAAATCATATTAAAATTAGTGGAAAGGAATGAAATTAAATAAAGGAAAGATTGAGAAAAACTCAAAACTATACAAGTCTATTTTAAGAAAATGTTAAATTTGGAAAATGGGTCATTTGTGTTTGATTTTTTTAACATATCTAATGGATGAATTAGAAAATGTGTTCAAAATTAATGATGTAGATCAAGAAATTATCTTTTTAACAAATTAAGAATCACTTAATGTTGATATCAGATGAAGTTGATATCAGATGAAGAAATTATCAATAAAAAGTGAAACTATTTTAAATTGCAAAAAAGTAATGGTGTGAATTATTAGGCCACTTTAATTAATTTTTTTGACATATTTTTGGGATGATATACAAAACATTGACAAAATTAAAGTTTTATTTCTTGAATCTATCTTTCTAATGCCTTAAAAATCATGTCATTTAGATATCATATGAAAAATATATATTGAAATTACTAAGGCTGTGTCTAGTGAAAAATTAAGGATAAAAAATGGGATTAAATTGATAAAATAAAATAATTTGCATTATTTATGCAAATAATTATGAAAATTTGTATAAAAGATCTATTGGAATATATATATATGTATCATGTGGAATTTATAAGTCTTTCTAATGCTTTAAAAATCATGTCATTTAGATATCATATGAAAAATATATATTGAAATTACTAAGGCTGTGTCTAGTGAAAAATTAAGGATAAAAAATGGGATTAAATTGATAAAATAAAATAATTTGCATTATTTATGCAAATAATTATGAAAATTTGTATAAAAGATCTATTGGAATATATATATATGTATCATGTGGAATTTATAAGTGATTTATTGATTTTAAGTAATAATTAAGGGTTAATTATTAGTGGGTGAGTAATGACCCATAATTTGATTGAGGCATGATAATCATGATTTAAATGATATTATTTCTATTTATTTGAGGAAAAGTATTTATGTAATTGATATACACATTTCATGGAATTATAATATCAAATTAATTGTGATATTTGAAGAGAATTAATAGATGAAATGATGGAAATTATGGGTAACATGTGTATGGAATAGAAATGCATTGGTGGAGTACCAAAATGAAGCAACACTTAAGTACTCCACCATCCTCACTTCACCCCTCTCTCACACCTGTATAAGTCGACCCCATTGCTACCCATTCATGTCCTCATCTCCCCACCAAATCTTGCATGAAAATTTTTGATTTCTCTTACAATCAACCTTACACTATTAGTAAACCTCATTACAACCCATTTGGATGTGCAAGGGAGGAGAATCCTTAAGTAAATCTCTATTTTGCTGTTGCAATCATGGAGAGGGTGAAGATCAAATTGGGATTTGCATTTTTTTGAAGGAATCAACATAAGGATTAAGGGTAATTGCTTCCCCTAAACTAATTTTGGATTTTCTAGTTGCTGGGGCTTTATACGATGAAAATGTAATTTGTTTGAGGCTATTTACTATGGATTGATTGGGGAATTATTAGGAGAAATGATATAAAGCATTAACGCAATATTTCAATGGTGATTCGGGTGTGATTTATCTACTTATGATGCTGTCCATTTCATTGACAGCAACATACATGAATATTGGTTGAGATTTGGGCGTGATTGGAGGTTGGACAGAATATTAAATGAATTTAAAGTTTAAGGGGTTAATTATTATGCCTAATTGTTGTTAATTATGTTTGGTTATGATTGTGTAATGATGAAAATGCATTTTATACACTATATGTTGCTAGAAAATGAAAGTTAATTTACTTGCTTATGGTGTAATTCTAAGGATAATTTAGTTAGAAATATATTATAGGGTGAAAATCTCAATGAAAATGCATCATGAAAATCACCCCAAATACAGGCAGCTATATGGACAGTTTGCACTTTTGGAAATTTTGTTTATTTGACTTCAATTAAGTGAGTAAAATGTAACTGTAAATAGCTATTGACATACCTTTGAAAATGTAATGGATATTATTATGGAAAGATGGTTTATAGTTCACCAATTGGTAATTTGGAAATAAGACAACAAGCTAAAATTTTATCACCAATTAAATTGCATTTATAAAGAGTTTTTAAGGGTTGTTTTGTGTTTATTGAACTTACCTAATGGTGGAAATGAGGAAGGTGATGTTTAGGGATGATAATTAG
>JAYJMB010000001.1:661312-712239 GCA_036873735.1 Pouteria campechiana
ACACTAGACTACACATCGACCGTGCACTTGCGAGGTTATTTAAAACCTGAGCCATCGAAGTTCATGGCTACCATCAATAGACAAGGTATCTGTCCAGCTATCCATCAGACAAAGTTCCTTCATCTTATAGTTTTTTGATGATAAGTAGTAGACAAATTTAGTTAGCACGAACAAATTGTCTTTCCAGCAATTCGTCTATTGAATTGTCCATTGCAAGTAATAGACAAATCATGGAGGCATAGACAAATCATCTTTCCAACACCTCATCTCTTGGATTGTTTATTATAAGTTATAGACAAATTGTAGAGGCACAGATGAATTATCTTTCCAATAGTTCATCTATTTGATTGTTTGTTGTAAGTATCGGATGAATTGTAGACATGCAGACGAATTATCTTTCTAGCATTTTCTCTATTGGATTGTCTATTCTAAGTGACAAACAAACTCCACTACTCCACATTTGTCTATTTTTATCAGATGATCATTGGCTTGGTGAGCTATTCGAATGTGGTTCACTTATGATAGGCAATGTCTGTTGTATGCTTGTTGCTTTGTATTCGTTAGAGATAATCTTCACTTTGACAGACAAATGGCAATGATTAATTTCTTTTCATTTGAGCTTTGACTATAATAGTACTTCGTCTTTTGCTTTTCACTCTCCCAAGGTATTTATCTTTTTAGTCAAATTGATGGCTTGGAATATCTTCTCAGTGTTCTTTCGTCTGTGAGGCCTATAACTTGATTCTGCATGTTAAATGCTTGGCAACAATCATTATTACATAATCTTTAATCAAGTTTTGTTTGTCATCAAAACCATGATTTATGCTAACATTCTCCCCCTTTTCGATGATGACAAAACTTGATTAAAAATTATCTTACAAAAGGTAATCTCCCTATGAATGTATGCAGTCTAATGAAAATATTTTGTGAAGTTTAATCATTCCTCAAGTTGCCATTATCTATGATCTCCCTTGACTAGTTTTATATGTATTCTCCTTTTGATTAATTCAAGAATATGTGTTTTTGAATTTTTGTGTTCCCCTTGAGATAATTTTGAAGATTTTTTCTCTCCTCTTTTGTCATAATAAAAAAGAAATGCAGTATTTGCAGAATACACACATAGAAAGAAGTATCTTGCAAATAATAAAACCATTTCATTTCATTTTAATACAAACAAAGCTACAAATACATGAAAAAACAACTCATCCTACATTTGAACTGCAAGAGAGGTTGTGTGTGAGATTGCAGATGAGGGGTGGGGGTGGAAAACTTTGTACCACATTGAGCAATACGAAGTTTTCAAGGAGGGGAAGAGAAAAAGGAGAGGATAATGAGGCTCTTAGGGCCTCCTTTCCCTTCTCTTCAAGAGCCCAACCAATGATGAAGTTGGATCCAGGGGCAAACTTTTTGAGATATAAACCATATTCTTGAGAGTCATATCTTAGAAAGAAATACTTCTAACTGGAAAAAGAACTAAAATATTGTCACGAACAGACGTAATATCATCCCACCAACAAAAGTGAAGGAACATCCTTTGGTTCTTCAATTTCCACCAATCATTGGTCTTTCTTCTGTATCTTCTTCCTAAGTAACCTTCCTTGAGTTACTCCATCATTGTGGTGTAGAGAGATTGCTAGTCATGGGTTAAAATAGACTTGTTGTGGGGGCAATACTAGGTAGTTGATATGATATTTCAAGAAAGAAGGAATCAGTTATGCCAAAAATAGATTTTGATGTGATATAAAGAGTTCTAAATTGATTATAGTAAGAAAATAAGGTGTACTTGACCTCATAAACCATGATCCAAATGAAGTGGGAATTGAATAGCGTATAGAAGTAACTTCTTTTGAGATGAAGTTGAGCCTCATTTAAACCATATAAAAAATAGTGCAACTTCAAACATAAAAATAATAAAGATTTCATTCCCATGTGTGCACATTAGTCATGCCTAATTCTCATCTAATGTTGCAAAAAGTTTCTAAAGGCAGCGGCTTAGTAAAGGTATCAGTAAGTTGAGCATTTGTAGGCACATATTCTAGACATATGTCATATTTCTCTACATGATCTCTAATAAAGTGGTGCCTAATTTTGATTTGCTTGGTTCAAGAATGTAATATAGGGTTCTTTGTCAAGCACATGGTACTAGTGTTGTCGCATTTAATGGGTATGTCTCTATAGCTCAGTCCATAGTGCAGAAGTTATTATTTCTTCCAAAGTAATTGAGCACAACTTCCATCTGCTATATATTCAGCTTCTGCTGTAGAGAGAGTAACACTAGTTTGTTTCCCAGAGAACCATGATACTAAGCTATTTCCAAGGAATTGACAGGTTCCACTAGTACTTCTATCAACATTGTATCCCCTAATGTTCGCATCTCCAATTAATTCAAAACCGATTCCTTTGGGATAATAAAGTCCTATATTTGGTGTATCAACCAAAAACTTAAAAATTTGTTTTACAATAAGATGAGACTCTCTAGGATTGGATTGAAATCTAGGACATAAGCATATACTAAAGAGAATATCTGGTCTAGATGTAGTAAGGTAAGGAAGAGATCCAATCATACTTCGGTATAATTTTTTATCTATTAGTTTACCCTTTTCTGTCCTTATCCAACCTTGTTGATGTGCTCATTGGAGTGCTTGCTACTTTCCATTTTGAACTTCTTCAGTATTTCTTTGGTATATTTGGGTTAGCAAATGTAGTTTCCATCATCTCTTTGCTTGATTTACAATCCAAGGAAGTAGTTCAATTCTCCCATCATACTCATTTCAAATTTAGCCTGCATGATCTTTGAGAAATCTTGATAGAGATTCTTATTAGTAACACCAAAAATAATATCATCCACATAAATTTGAACTATCAAGATATCCACGCTAATATTTTTTATGAACAAGGTAGTATCAACTTTCCCTCTTTTGAATTGATGATCACCTAATAATTCGCTCAACCTTTCATATCATACTCTTGGAGCTTGTTTTAAACCATATAATGCTTGAGCTTATAGACATGATCGGGTTGATCATCATTTTCAAAACCAGGGGGTTGCTTTACATAGACTTTCTCACTTAAATATCTATTTAGAAATATACTCTTTACATCTATCTAAAATAATTTGAAATTCTTATAGGATGCAAAAGCAAGTAGTATTCTAATGGCTTCTAATCTTGCTACAAGGCATAGGATTCTGCAAAATCAATTCCTTCTTCTTAGGAATACCCCTTGGCAACTAGTTGTGCCTTGTTTCTTACAACTAATCCACTTTCATCTAGTTTGTTTTTGAATACCCATTTAGTTCCAATTACACAATGTTCTTTGGTTTTGGAACTAATTCTCATACTTTATTCTTTTCAAACTAGTTAAGCTCTTCTTACATTGCAATGATCCAGTTTTCATCATTTAAGGCTTGATCAATGCAAGTGGGCTCAATTGTAGAAATAAAAATATAATGACCACAAATATTTTGTATAGACCTTTTTGTTTTGACAACATCATAGACATCACCTACAATTTGTTTTCTAGGATGAGTACTAATGAATCTCAAATTAGTGGGAGGTTGATAGGGAACATTACATGTACTTACTTCCTCATTGTCTGAATTTTGCATACCTTCGCATTTTGTGACATCTTCTTGATCTTTCAATTTGAGCTTCTTCATGTTAGTTGCAACTTCATCTACATCACTATCATACTCCTTTCTCAGGGTTACATTTGCTTCATCGAATTTAACATGTATATGTTCTTCTACAACTAGTGTTCTCTTAATATACACTCTAAATGCTCTATTATAAGAAGAGTAACCAAGGAAGTTAGCTTTACCACTTTTTGGATCAAACTTTCTAAGATTATCCTTCCCATTGTTCAGCACATAACATGAGCATTCAAAGGAATGAAAACATGAGATATTGGGTTTCATTCCTTTCCAAAGCTCATCCGGGGTTTTCATTAAGATTACTCTAATAGTAACCCTATTCAATACATGACAAGTTGTACTTACTGCTTCTCCCCAGAATCTTTTAGATAACTTACTCTTATTCAACATGGTCCTTTTCCTGAATTGTCTAATTCTTTTTTTTCACAACTCCATTTTGTTGAGGAGTTCTGGGGGATAAGAAAGTATGGTGAATTCCTTTTTTTCATCACAAAAGTCAATAAATTTTCTATTTTCAAATTCACCACCATGAACACTATAGATAGACAATAATTGACATTTATTTCTTATTTTGAACTAGCTTTGAAAATGTATAGTGCTTCATCTTTGCTAGTCAAGAGAATCACTCATGTGAATCTAGAGTAGTCATCCATGATGATATATACATATCTTTTTCCTCCAAGGCTAACAACATCTGATGGTCTAAAGAGATCCATATGTAATAATTATAGAGGTCTTGATGTAGATACCTCATTTTTAGGATGGAAGGACACTTTAGTCTATTTTAACAATTGACAAGATTTGCATATTTGATTTTTGTCATAATTTAGTTTAGGTAGACCAATCATGAGATTCATTTTTCACAAGGATCTGATGTTTGACATGTTGATGTGTCCTATCCTTTTATGTCATACCCATGGATTATCTTTGACTACAATTAAACATTTTCCAACAATATCATCAAGCTGTACTACATAAATATTTTCATACCTCTTTCCACTGAACAACAGGTCATTGTCTATACTGAATATATTATATGTAGATTGTTCTAACTCAACTTTGTGACCCTTGTTACATAATTGACTAATATATAGCAAATTGTGCTTGAGTCCTTCTAGATATAATACATCCTCTATGCATGCATTGAATAGACCATAAATTTTACCTATCCCTTTGATGAGGCCTTTGTTATTGTTGTCGAATGCAACTGTTCCTCCGTTTATTGGCTTCAATTCTTTGAATAGCTTCTTGTTTTTATTCATATGTCTTGAGCATCCACTGTCCATAAACTAGGAATTTCTAGACGTAGCTTTCAAACTTACCTACATTCAAAGCAAATATTCTTCTTATGTCTTTGGTACCCAAGTATTGGGTCCAATGGTATTAGCAAAATTGTGTGTGCTAGAAGATTGTGCATAATACTTGCATTTTTATCTCATTTTCACACCTTTTTCTTGCATCTTTTAACATAGCAATCATACATTTTGTGTCCAACTTTATAGTAGAAATAGCAAGTGTTTGATATTCTACTTGGTGAATTGTATTTCATTGATTTCTTTACCCAGGGATATCCCATGAACCTTCTAATGTTTGGACAATTTTTTTTTCTTCTACAAGGTTCATACCCTTAGATCATCTAGGAATTTTTTGCGAATTTTCATCATTTGACTATTTACAACCAAGCCCCTTTTTACTAGTTTGACCAGTCATTCTCATGAACTTAGTAATAGATTCTCCTAGATTGGAGAATTTACTCAACATACTATTCAATATCTTTATCTCCTTTTTTAGATTCCCAACCTCTTTTTGTAAAAATAGATTTCTTTCTACCAGAATAGAATTTACTTTGATAGTTGTATCAAAGTGTCTTTTCTTTTGAGTGAATTTCTGGCCAAGTGATTCAAACTCATTGAAGAGAGAGTTGTATGATTGTTGTAATTCATCAAACTTTTTGCATTTTCAACGAGTACTATCCCAGCTTGAAGAATCATAACTATAAAAGTAATAAGAGGTTACCTCTATCTCCAGCCCTATTGTGCATTACTCTTTAATAGAGATTTGGTCTGCTGATTCGTTATCCATATAGGTCATGCAGCATATTCTTGCAAGGTGTCTAACTTCATTGCCACCTTTTTTATTTGAACTTGTGCCTGAGGAATCCTCATCATTCACATACATTCCTCTAGCTTGATTTCTTGATGACTTCTTAAAGTATTTCTTCTTTTTTTTCCATCTTTCTCATTCACATTCACTTTTTCTTCATTTGGACACTCAGGAGACATATGTCCGATTCCTCCACATCTATAGCATGTGGGGAGATCTTTGTTAAGTCTAACCCCTTTACTAAGCTTGATTTTGATGATGAATGAAATTAAATAACTTAGTCTTGATGATGAACAAACAAATGAGTGAAGAATTAAGGTAATAATAAATTACTTTCTAAGTGTTGCAGTATTAATATCAAAACAGATTGAGGAAAGTAATAAAGGAATGCTCAAATAAAAAAACATTCAAAAGTCACTAAGTAATTCAAAACTTACTTAAAGGCTTGTCATGAAAATATTTAAAGCTAAGAAGAAATCAGAAGATAATTAGAAGTTACAAGATGTAACTCAAAACCAAGCTAGAAGCATCTTTGAACTGACTCAGAATCAGACGACAATAATAGTGAACATCAGAAAAAAAATAGAAACAACCCAAAAGAAGAGTCAGTTGTTCAGAATCAAGCCAGAAGCAACATAGAAGCATCATCATGCTACACAAAAGCAATATAGAACTCTATGGCACTACTCAGAAGCAATACAAAATTCGATCACACAGCATAGAAGCAACACAGAACACTACTGCACTCCTCGAAAACAAAGCAGAAGTTTTGTAATGCCACATAGAAGAAATGCAGAAGCATAATCACATGGAAGCAATACAAAACTGGTGATATGTTACACAGAAACAAGCTCAGAAGAGACGTCACGCTACACAGAAGCATTACAATCCTACGCAAAAGTAAGGTAGAACCTATCATGGTGCAGAGAAGCAGTGCAGAAATCATGACACTCTATGCAGAATCAAGACAGAAGTATTATCAGAGGTATGTTTAAGCTAACATGATTCAAGAAAGCTATACAGAAGCAAGAAATCAAAAGCCACTCAAAATTTCCTCAGAGGACTCAAAGATGACTATTGAAGAATAAGACAACAGACAGAAACTCTGAAGAGGAAACTGTTAAAAATCTACATACCATAGAAGTTCTTTAATACCACTTCAGAAATTCTGTTGAAGTATAAATCGAAGCACAAAAGTTCTGTGGAAGCACTCAAAATTTCTAAACCCCAACAATAAGCAAAAGTCATTACCAAACTTGCCTAACTAGTTTAAAAATGGTATCAAAAATTACAACAGTTAAAATTTTAAATCCTTTGTAAAGTGGATTAAGACCACTTAATATAACTGAGAGGTTACGCTGAAAATTATTTTATTGCTTAAGAGAAGTGCATTCAAACTTTCCATCATTCAACTCCAGCTGCTATGTCATTGCTAAAGCATTCATAATCCTCAACATTAGATCTACATTAACTTCAAAAGGAGTTTGAATTTGATCTCATTGCTTGCTTTGTTGTACATGTTAGCCTAAATAAGAGG
The DNA here is from genome assembly GCA_036873735.1 of Pouteria campechiana. NCBI lineage: Eukaryota > Viridiplantae > Streptophyta > Magnoliopsida > Ericales > Sapotaceae > Pouteria > Pouteria campechiana. Next base: position 668,605 of record JAYJMB010000001.1, read on the forward strand.
CATTATTATTGTATGTTCATTTCAAAAAACCAAGATTTAGTTGGTAAACTCTATGAAACTAACTATTTGTAAAAGTTTCTGGTTAGCTTTGAAAAACTAGTAATTTAATTGGTAAGATTGAGAAACCAACGTGTAAGAGTTTTTGGTGAACTTGGAAAACCAATAAGTTGTTGGTGAGCTTATAAAACCAACAAGTGTTATAGTAGAACCTGAGTTTAATAAAGGAGAATAACTTAGAGTAGTAGAGTAGGAACTTAGGAAGGGCCAAACCACTATAAAAATATTGTGTATATGCTGCAAGTTATTCTCTTTTTCATTTTAAGCACATATATTCACTTATTTGCTAAAATTTTTAAAAGCTCAATTCACCTTGCCCTCTTGAGCTATCATTTAGTTAGAGACCAATAATCATATTTCTTTCAACCATTTTCTTCTATTTTCTAGGTTGTTTTCTTAAGGTGCTACCTTTGCTGCTTCTTGCAAATCTTCTAAAGTTTTTGACTAACATGGCCATATCATCTTTAGATACTAATGCGGGGTCACCACTTCTCTCCTTGGTTACCTTGAGAGTAATACTTTTCATTTGCTTCATTGGCTCCTCTCTCTTACTTTTAACTAGCTCTAGGAGGTGTAAACATATTGCTGCCAATACTCTTCTAGATTCCAGCTCTAAGGGGCATAAATAAATAGCTCTTGTCTACACTCAGACAATTACACCACTTCTTGAGTCTAGACTCAACCACTAGCTCAAGGAAATTACAATGAATTAATATCGAAAGTTAAAGCACAGATACAAACACTTTTCAATAAGCATAGGGGAAGATTTTTGAAGATTAAATGCAAAAGTAAATGATCTTCCCAAAAGGTGGTTAGGAGCTTTCAAAAAAAATTTGATGAAGGTTTGAATACGAGGCTCACAACTTTGGAAAGATATAAAAGGTTTTGGCTCAGTTCAGTAAATGCTCTTAAGAAGAGATTGAATATTTTCCTCGATTATTCTGCTTATCTTCTTGATCCAACCATGCTACATTTATAACCACTTTGATTTCCAACCATTGGTGGTAGGTGAGCTCCATTAACGCTAGAAAACCATTCTGATTAACACATTTGAATTCTCTTTCTTCTATTAATTCTCATCTGCTGGAATGTCTATAGCACTGAACTTGAAGAAGATGATTTCCTGATTCTTAAGAAGTATCAATCGAAGAGTTGTTGAATGGCTAATTCTTCCATCAATATGGAAGGAGCCTCATTAATGTTGGATGAAGACCAATAATTCAGTTTGTCTATTGCTCATCTTCACTTATAACAAACAAAGTATCTATCCAGCTATCCATCAGATGAAGTTCCTTCATCTTCTAGTTTGTCCATGGTAAGTAGTAGACGAATCCAGTTAGCGTAGACAAATTGTCTTTCTAGCACTTCGTCTGTTGAATTGTCCATTGTAAGTAATAGACAAATTACGGAGGCATAAATGAATCATCTTTCCAGCACTTCATCTATTGGATTGTCTATTACAAGTAACAGACAAATTGTAGAGGCACAGACAAATCATCTTTTCAATGGTTCATCTATTGGATTATCTATTGTAAGTATTAGATAAATTGTAGAAGCACAAGTGAATTATCTTTCTAGCACTTTATCTATTAGATTATCTATTATAAGTGATAGAGGAATTGTAGAGGTGCAGACAAACTATCTTTCCAAAGCTTCATCCATTAGATTGTCTATTGTAAGTGATAAATGAATTATAGAGGAGTAAATGAACTCCAATGCTCCGCATTGGTCTATTTTTATCAGATGATCATTAATTTGGTGAGCTATTTGACTATGGCTTACTTATGATAGATGAAGTCTGTTGTATACTTGTTGCTTTGCATTCGTGAGAGATAATCTTCACTTTGACAAATGAATGGTGACAGTTGATTCCTTTTTATTTGAGCTTTGACTATAACACTACTTCATCTTTTGCTTCTGCACTCACCCAAGCTATTTATCTTTTGAATCAGATTGATGCCTTGGAACATCTTCTCAATGTTCTTTTATCCTTGAAGCCTACAACTTGATTTTGCTTACTAAATGCTTGATAATAATCATTAGTACATAATATTTAATCAAGTTTTGTTTGTCATCAAAACCATGCATCTATGCTAACATAAATGATATATGTGAATTGTGTAGGACTAATTGAGTATGGATTTGGGAAGCCAAGCTTTAGAACATGAGGACTATGAGTGGGCTCAGCATGAGGTAAGTAGGTTGTATCTATGCACTTGCTTGATTGAATGGGGATAATTGTTATCCCAAGGCTTCTGTATGATCTATGTTTATATGAATGTATGAAATAAAGGGATGGTAATTATCCCATGTTTGGATTATGAATATGTGTAGGTTTAATGAGGTCAAAAATCTCCCATGTTGTTACTTTCGTGATGTTACTTCTTATTAAATGGTATGTTTGGGATTATGAATATCACATGATTTGCTATATGATAATGTTAATGTGTGTGTGAATTGAGATTGGTAAAGATCCCAAGGTAAGCGAATTCATATGATTGTGCTATCTTCTATATAATGTGGCTTGGTGGGATAGAAGAGTATCCCCTAAATTTGTCTAAATGATATGGTATGATTATGTAAATTGTATGTATGAATGAGGGATATGAAATGTCCCAAAGTTATTTTCTTAGTATGATGATATGGATGTGGAGGGATTGATGTTATCCCATATTGGTATATATTGCATTGTTATTCTTGTGTATGGATATCTATTTGGTACATGATAGTACCCAATAACTTATAAGGGCATGGTTTATCTTGGTTTTGATGTGACTATCCCTAGATGGGATTGTAATTGTGGGGAATGTGCTTAGGGATGCCTTTGGGATCCCTTATTGTTAATTATGCTTCCTATATAGTCTACTTACTGAGTTTGTTTAGACTCATCCCTATTTTTTACTTTTAGCTGGCAGGTTGAGCCATTGAAGTCTATGCTAGCAAGAAAGCTTAGAAGATAACTTCTATCTAGAGATGTTGTTATAATGTATTTGGATGTATATGTTTATTTCATTAGAATTGGAATCCCTGTGAGGTACATGTATGTTGTAAATTGATAAAGATTTGTGTATATCGTATAATTGGATTTAAGATTTCAATTAATGCATAAAGGAGATGTATTGGCATGTCATAGTAATTTATGTATGATGTTGTAATTACAAATGGATCGATATGATCCTAGTGAGATGAATTCCCATATTTTAGGACAGACGCTGCTAGATTTTTGGTAGAAATTTTCCTTTAAAAATAACACCCTAGAAGTGAGGAAATTATAGTGAAATTATAGGGAAATATGGTAAAATGCATAGGCCCTATGGCAGGGCATTACATTGAGCTCCTTTAGGAAAGTCCTCGCACTCCAATTCCTTTATTACATTTAGGACTATATCTTTTAAGTTTGCGAGTGATTTTTATGGTTTGTGGAGTTTATAATCTTGTGTTGTGTTGTTCTGTACTAGATGATTGTTTTGAAACATTTTGTTTGGTTGTTATATCTAGCTAATGTCATTCTATTTCTATGGCTTTTATGGTTTTGTTTTGTGTTGTTTTGTAGTAGATGATTTTTTTTAAAACATTTTGTGTTGTTTGTATATCTAGCTAATGTTGTTTTGCTTAAAAAAATATTTTGGGCTTTTTTTTAGGTTCAATGGTATGAGATCAATAATAAGAGTATGATGCATTGAATATAACTTTTAGAAAATGAAAGGTGCATGCTAGTCTGTGTGCTTGACCTCAACAATTATTTAATTTCACTTAAGTTTCCATACTCACTTGAACACATAGCCAATTTATTTATTTATTTGTGTATTGAGATAAGGTTTAAGCAATTGTGTGAACATGATTTATTTGAAACTCTAGAACTTTTTTTAATCATTGTTCAACGCAAAACATTAATGACAAATCACTGAGAAAATGATATAGGCATTCTTTGGTCAATTTGAGCCTTTCAAGCTAACCTAGTACATCATTGTTACTTATATCCCTATTGAGCCTTAATGAAAGAATGACATATGTGAGACATATGAAACAATGACATTTGACTTTGTCTTCTTAAACATTATTATCCAAAGCCTTTAAACCTGAAAAATCATGTTGACCTATTAAGAGACATAGTTAATGTACATAGTTGTTAGAGGCATAAGAGAGCAAAAGAATATAAGTTTTGGGGTGTTCAATAGAAAAATGCCATAAAAAAGAAAAAGGGATGAAAAAGAAAAGAAATAAAAAGAGATTCATCTATCATTTGGAGGGATCACACTCCATGAACTTAAAAGAAAACAAGTTTGGGGATGTGGTAGTAATACAACTTGCATATATGTATAGAAGGAGAAGTTTGTCAATTGATCAGCCTAACTATGTCAGTGTCACCCAGAGTTAGCCTATTATCTACAACAAATAAAGCATATATACGAAGGATCGATCAACAAACAAATCTCTTGGAGGAATTCAGGCAAACAAAGCAAAGTTTGTCCATTAGTCAATCTGACTTCATATACGTCATTCAAAGTTGGTTAAATACTTACAACAGACAAATCACTCCTATGGAAGTTCAACTGAAAGATAAACCTTGAAGAATTCATCTATAACTTATGACAGATAAATGCAGACAAAGAGAGGCCATGACTTGTCAAAGGAAAATTGATTTATGTGACTAGCATTCAAATGGCATCTGCACTTATGCTGACATTGTGCAGACTTATATCAATAACCATTTCCAATAATAAGGGTGTTGCAAGGTTTTCAAAGTTGAGATAGGTCAAATGAGGAACACCTTTATAACACAGCTCATCCTCCTCTCGTTTCTGCATTCAACGGAACCCATCTTCTCCAACGGTCGAAAGTATGAAGAAGCTATTTAAGGAGAAAAGGTAGAACTATTCAAAGGTGGTGAAGGAAAGCTTTTCAAATGTGCTTAAACCTATGCAAATCCTTCCACCCATGACTAAGAGCTTAAACCTTCATTTACCTATTCTTGAGCTTAAACTTTCATATCCTTATGGCCATTATCTTTACATTATGGAAAGATCTTTTGTATTATATAGAGCTGAAAGAGAGCTCAAATCTTCCCCTGTGCTTAAGAGAACCACTATGTAAAAGTTGTAGATTCCCATAGGATGGCTTAATCCAAGAGGGAAGGGGTGAATTAGGTAAATAAAAATTCATTATTTAACCCCTATTGGATCATTTCCCTCTTTTGATGCTTGTGTGTGATGTGGCGTAAGATGAATGATAAGATGCGTGAAAAATAAAATAAATGAACAAACACACACATAGACAAAACGAATTTTATAGTGGTTCAGGACCCTGTCCCTACATCTACTCTTCTAAGGACACCAACTCATTGTGCCTTGGATTCTACTATACCCCGTACAATGGAATACATAAGTGTCCCCAATACTTCTTCTGGATTCTAGCTCCAGCGGGCATGAACAAGTGTCCTCGACACTTCTTTTGGATTCCAGATCCAGGGGCATAAGCAAGTGTCCCCAACACTTCTTCTGGTTTTACAAGTTCACTAGGAAACTCAATGGTTTCAAAGATCACTAGCAAACATGTTGGTTTTCCCAAGCTCATTAATAACTCTTATAATGTGGTTTTCGTGAGCTTACCACAAACTCATTATAAGGTGGTTTGATGAGTTAACTACAAACTCTTTAGTTTCAACATTACTAAAAAACTGACACTTAAAAAAGTGTTACAATGAAGAATAGGGGAAGATATGATCTCTCTCTTAGCTCTCATGATAAAAAGATCTTCCCAAAATATAAATACAATGGCCATATAGATTTGTAGATTAATGCTCATAAAGGATAGATGACGGTTTAAGCTCTTGGCCATGGGTGGAAGGATTTGTACTAAGTTGAGCACATTTGAAATGGGTTCCTACACCACCTCCAAATCGTCCTACTTCTTCTTCTTAAATAGCTTCTTCAGAATCTTGATCATTGGAGAATATGGGAGCCGATCAATGTAGAGATAAGAGTAGCATTGAATGAGTAAGACCGTTTGAATTTGATGTCATTGAAGTCTCGGTCTTTCTATTTTGTCTCGAGCTGTTGCAATGCCAATCAGAGAGGAGGATGAGCTGTAATAAATGTGTTCTTTGTTTAACTTGTCACAACATTAAAAAACTTGTAGCACCACTTATTGCTCGAAATGGTGACTGATATGAGTCTACATAATGACGGCTTGTGTGCAGATGCCATTTGTATATGTAGTCATATAAATCAATATTTCTTTGACAAGTTATAATCTCTCTTTGTCTGCATTTGTCTATCATAAGTTGTAGATGAATTCTTCCATGATTTGTTTGTCAGCTGCACTTACATATGATAAATAACAGACGAACTTTGACACATATGAAGTTACTCTGATTGATAAACAAACACTTCTTTGTCTCTCACAATTCCTCTAAAAGTTTGTCTGTTGATTGATCCTTCATGTATATACTTTGTCTGTTGAAGACAATAGATTAACTTGAATAGTACTAATGAAGATGAGTTGATCGATTGATAAATAGTTCTCTCAATACAAACAGATAAAGTAAGAAATGCTTCCTTTGTTTTTCATTGTCTATTGGAGGTAACAGATGAAGTTCACTTAGTCTTGCACTAATAGACGAAGTGAAATCTTCTTTTTTTTTCATTGTTGTCTATTAAAAGTGCCAGACATAGCTTACTTCAATTTGCTCGAGTAGACGAAGTGTGGTGTTCATCTGATGTAAGCAATATACGAAGCGTATTCTGCTTTGTATTGGATAGGATATTTTGCATGTCGCATTTGTCTATCGTAAGTTGATCATGCCTTTGTTTGTTGTAGCCCAATTCGATCCAAGTAGCTCTTTGTCTATTCGGCTTCATCTATGCTTATTGTGCAACATTTACTTCATCTTCTATTTTGGCTAAACTTTGTCTGTTGTAATAGATGACCTTTTGATCTGAAGATGAGGTAAAGACTTTTAGCTTCTCTGAACACTTCAAGCAACAGAAGGAGTTTGTATTAGCAACTTCCTTGGTTCTTCAATCTTAATTTGTTAGTCTTGGCATAGCTGAAGTTGCACTCCCTTCTATAGTTATATTATCATTCTTTCCTCAGACAACTCTAGTGTTCTTGTTTGTTGTATTATTGTCTAGGCAGCAATTCTTCTTTCTTCCTCTATCTGAGTATTTGATGGAGCTTCGTCTTCTTTCTTTATCTTAAATAGGCTTTGTCTGGTCAATGTAGATAGTTCTAATTTCTTAAAGAGCATTATGCTTCTTCGACCATGGCTTCATCTTTAACTCCTTTATCTGCAAAGCCTTGAGTTACTTCTTCATCTTTGTGCTTTTATCTTGGACAAACTGATCAGATAAAAGTAGTCCACAACTTAAGCTTTCTGATCATGACTTCTCCTTTATCTTCTTAGTTTGCATTTTTTTATTGATATTTTCTCATTGAGGTTGATAGACAATGCAGGTTCGTTATAGCACTCCTTTGAAGCCTTATTTTTCTCCTATACTTTTGTTCATGCAAGTTTCTCTTAGACAACTGCAACCTTTTTGTTGCTTATCTTTAAACCTTCTATTTCCTTCTTCTTCTTACATGATTCTGATCAGTTTAGCTCCTTTAAAATGTAGTAGATAGATGTGGCAGTTTGTTGCAGACAATCATTATCCTGCACTTGAACATTTCTACACTTACTACATTGTTAGCTTTCATATGTAATATCATAATTTATTTTATCCTCATGTGATTGTAGCATTTTGTAAAGCAAGAATAATATATATTTTCATTGAATGCATAATATGAAAGCTTAAGTAATTATGGTGCATAATATTTATTTAGTAAGTTTATGTAGTGAAAGTTAATTTATGTTTATTGTGTGCGCACCATAAAATGAAGTTTGTATGCTTATCTAATTAATCATTCTTGGTTAAGTATTTTTTTTATTTAATTGTTATTGATTCATAACCATATATATAATCGTTAGAGATTTAAGCATACAGGAATCTTAATATAAGTTTTGTTATCGTCAAAATCATATATTATATAATGCTGATAATCTCCCCCTTTTTGATGATGATAAAACTTTAAGGACTTATATAAGGATTTGAAATTTTCTTTTAAGCTCCCCCTGAATATCTGACTTGTATAATCCTATGGGTTTGACCCTTTTTATCATTTTCCTAACTTTCTTACAAGGCTCTAAAATTCCTCTCCACATTTTTGTCATGAACAAAAAGATTTTTCTTTCAAGCTTATTATTTTTCCACTTTTTAATTTTATTTTTCTCCCCTTAATTATATTTACTTTTCTTTAAATTCTTCTCCCCCTATTTTATTGAATCTTAGAATAATTTTCTCTCCCCCTTTTTGGTTATAATTTTTTGCTTATTTTTTTTCCATAAAATGATTTATTTAATGATCAGATTAATTAAACATCTTCTAAGCATTTTAAAATTATTATTTTTATAAGAAACATACCTATAAAGAACAACAATTAATATTTACAGCTAATAATTAGATATTTATCCAATTATCAAAATCATATTAATTTGCCGAATGCAAATGCAGTGACAATGCATGGTTGTAGTTTAGTTCTTATAGAGTCTTTAAGTTTCTAGTTGCACAATTACTTTAGTCCTTATTTCTTTTAATGTACATGCAACTCATGTATTCCTTTGTCATTTCTAAGAATATTTAGTAGATTTAATGACAAAGTTAATATGTTCATTAAAAAATGGAGAGATGCTTCGTATTCTCAGTCATATATTGAAGGATTCAGAGGCACAACGATTGTTTATCAATCTTTTATGGCATTGTCAAGCTCTCCTGTAAATTATAGTACTATAGATAAGATTCAAGTTCTTTAAGACTGAATTAAATAGTTGAAACAAGAGATAAGTTTGATCAGGGGTAATACTAATTATTTTTCACACCTTTTGACCAAAAATTCTACAACTTACATGGAATCCATAGAGCGCATCAAGCATTTGGAGGCAAATTTGACTCAAGCTTATCAACGAATTAATGAATTGGAGATAGCTGTTAATGTTTTGACTGAGTGAACATTTTAATTTTCTCTTGAGGAATTGTAACATTATGAATGATTTGAATTTTGAGTTAACGTAGTTCTTTAATGATTATTATTCTCCTTATTCTTTATGCTTGTGATGTTGAATTATGTTTTATGTTTGCACACTGATTCAAACAATATAGATAATTAAATAGCTAGTTTTATTAATACCATAGTTTATGTGAATAACACTAGGTTGGATAATAAGAAGATGTATGATCCTATCAAGTTTTGAAGGTCTATTCTTTTTTTAACCCCTTAATGTGTCTTTCCTAGTGTTTTTACCAAAAATTGGTTACTAATGTTTTAATCTATAGAGTTAATGCATCTCTTGGGGGTTAATCCTACATATTCTTTATTTTCTCTATATAAGATAATATTTGTTTGGGCTGAGAATGTACTACATTTGAGAAGTAGAGAGATGGAGCAAGAAAGAGTTGATGGATATAATCAGATTTCCTTTTTGAAGGAAGAAGTTAAGCGTCTGAGAAGAAAGTCGAAGTATTCCAAGAAGACAAATACTTTTTTTGATCTTCTCTTGAACCATCGATGTTTTGTTTATGAGTAAATTATGAGTCGTGTTGCGACTTTAGAGAAGGAGCTGTTCGAGGCTCAAGACAGGATAGAAGAGTTAGTTGTTGTTATGGATGTTTTAAAAAAAAATAGATATTTTTTATGTTTCTTTTCTTTACTGAAGATTTATTAATGTTAAAAATTCTATTTTAAATTTCTGTGTGTTATGGCTGTTAGCGTCTTTTATGATTATTACTTTTAAATTTTAGTTCTTTATGTGAGATCATGCCAATAAACTTCATTATTGAATGAATGATTAGGAATGGAATTCCTATACGAGACCTTAAACTGTGTAGTTTCCCAACAGACTTGACTATGCCATAGGATTGTAATGAGTTTTGATTATTTTAAGATTTGTTAATATTTTTGTCATGATTTAGCTCAAAGCAGTAAACTCAATCTAATTCAAATCCAATGTAGTTTATTCAAAGGCATCTAAAGTATGTAGTAAGAAATATAATCAAGTTTGACAGCTTATCTCTTTTGGCACTTCATAGATTTCTCATTTGAGTTTGTAGATGTTTTTGTCAATCTTGACTACACAATTAGCTTCTGTTGTCAAGTCTTTCATGATCCTTCCTCTGAGATATGAGATTGTCCAGCAAATAATCTAAATTTGTTCAATTGTTTTCTTGCATTTGGAATTGAAACTTGTTGGCTCATTTACTTGAATTTGTGAGCTGAGAAGAAGGTTTTGATTTCTCATTGTTCTCATTCTTCTTCAGTTCAACACAAGCTTTCTTGCATTCACTTAATATATCTTTGCACTATTTCTTTATTAATGAATTCAAATTGATGTGGATGTTTATTGCTAATATATTAGTGCAAATAGTCATTTTGATCAAAATAATATGCAGAAAAAATAAGATGATGGACTAAAGTAGTTTTCATGAATGATTATAACAAGCATTTGTTTTAATCAACCACTGAGTTATTTGAGCTAGCACAAATATAAGTTATTATTAATCTTAGGTGCTAGATCAATTCACCTTAAATGAATTTGAGCATAATTGTTTAGTTTCATTATTTTTATCTTTTCTTTAAGTTGTATGTCTTTTAGATATTCTTATTCTTAAGTTAATTATTATTTTAGTATTAGTTATTTTCTGAATGTTTCTTTTTCTTCTTGATTATCTTGAAAGTTTTACTTTATATTTTTAGAGTTTTATTTGTCCTGGTGTTAATTCTATATTCTTCTATTTATATACATGAATGAATAATGTATGCATAGAAAATACTTATTTATGAAAGTTTATTTGTATTAATGTACAATTATCTAAGTAATCAAAATCCTATGGTTTCTACATAATGTGTAAATGAATGAATGAATACGTAAACATAGTTTCATAATTCAATTTTTAATCTATATATAACTAAAGGAAATTTAGACAAAATTTGTATTTTTTTAATTCTATTTCTTAGTAAAAAATTCAGAGAATGTCTTTGATAAGAATGCTTAGATAAAATAGGTAGGACTTTAAAAAATAAATGTAAATAGATTTCTAGCAAACAGAAGTAAATAATTGAAAGACGAAACTTGAATTTAAAAGAATGATCTGAATAAGTAAAACTTGAAAGAATAGAATGTAAATTTGTTTCTTCAAATATATGAATATTAAAAGGAAAGGAGCATAGACAGAATTAATAAATTGAAGGACGGAATATGAATACATCTTAACAAAAGATTGGACTGAAAGAAATTCGTAAGTAAATATTTCAAACATTCAGATAATAACATATTCAATGATGGCATTTAAGTTTAAGTGTCATACCTGCACTTACCTTTCATTTTTATTTGAATGAACTTGGTATTTAATCGTGTCTTCAATTTGTTTCTTCAGGCCAAGTCTCCATTCTCCGTCTTCTTTTTTTAGGAGTACATTTTCTCTTTTCTTAGATTTCCTACACTCAAGTTAGTTTAAATGATAAGGCAAGTGGTGTGTGAATGCCAAGTGTTTTAATTCCTTAATAATTTGTTTTTGGCAGTCTAAGGACTTCTCATATTAATCTATAAGTCAAGACATCTTTGTGAATGGTGGGACAGAGGGTATATAGAGAATTTTCAAACATTATTAGCTCTGCTCTCATTTCATCCTCACTTATGCTAATAAAGATAATCTTTCATAGATCATTTGGCCATAAGAAATGTTTCCAATCTCCTTTTCCATTATATCTAGTTTAATCTATCAAAAATTTGAAAGATGGGAGATCGACTAATCTCTGAATAACACACAGGATGATAATGTTGGGTAAGCCAAACGGATCACTAGAATTGTTTATCTCGCCCACTTTGATACAACTTGTAGAGTCCCATAAGATGGCATAACCCAAGAGGAGAGGGGTAAATTAGGTAAATAAAAATTCATTGCTTAACCTCTATTGGATCATTTTTCTCTTTTTGTGCTTGTGTGTGATGTGGCATAAGATGGATGATAAAATGCATGAAAAATAAAACAAATGAACAAACACACACATGGACAAGATGCATTTTATAGTGGTTCAGGATCCCATCCCTACAAGGACCCAACTCATTGTGCTTCGGGTTCCACTATACCCCATACAATGGAATACATAAGTATCCCCAACACTTTTTCTGGATTCTAGCTCTAGGGGGCATGAACAAGTGTCCCCAATGCTTCTTCTGGATTCCAGCTCTAGGGAGCATAAGCAAGTGTCCCCAACACTTCTTCTAGTTTTATGAGTTCACTAGGAAACTCACTAGTTTCAAAGATTACTGGCAAACTTGTTGGTTTTCCCAAACTCACTAACAACTGATACAATATGATTTTCTTGAGCTTACCATGAACTCATTACAAGGTGGTTTGATGAGTTAACCACAAAATCTCTGGTTTCAAGATTACCAAAAAAATGACACTTTAAAAAGTGTTACAATGAAGAATAGGGGAAGATATCATCTCTCTCTCTCTCAGCTCTCATAATAAAAAGATCTTCCCAAAATGTAAATACAGTGGCCATAGAGATTTGCAGATTTATGCTTATAAAGGATAGATGATGATTTAAGCTCTTAGCCATGGGTGGAAGGATTTGCACCTAGTTAAGCACATTTGAAATGGGTTCCTTCACCACCTCCTAATAATCCTGCTTCTTCTTCTTAAATAGCTTCTTCAGAATCTTGACCGTTGGAGAAGATGAGAGTCGATCAATGTAGAGACAAGAGCAGCATTGAATGAATAAGACCGTTTAAATGTTCTGTTATTGAAGTCCAGGTCTTTCTATTTTGTCTCAAGCTACTATAATGCCAATTAGAGAGGAAGATAAGCTATGATAAATGTGTTCCTCATTTAACTCATCACATCATTAAAAAACTTGCAACGTCACTTATTATCGAAAATGGTGACTGGTATGAGTATGCACGATGATGGCCCGTGTGCAGATGCACTTCCATATAAATAATAACAGACGAACTTTGATGCATATGAAGTTACATTGACCGATAGACAAACACTTCTTTATCTATCACAATTCCTCCAGAAGATTTGTCTGTTGATTGATCTTTCATGTACATGCTTTGTTTGTTGAAGATAACAAATTAACTTGAATAGTGCTAATGAAGATGAGCTGATTGATCGACAAATAGTTCCCTTAATAGGAATAGATGAGGTAGGAAATGCTTCCTTTGTTCTTCATTGTCTGTTGGAGGTGACAGACGAAGTTCCCTCAGTCTTGCACTAATAGACGAAATGAGATCTTCTTCTTTTGTTCATTGTTATCTGTTGAAAGTGCCAGATGAAGCTTACTTCAATTTGCTCGAACAGATAAAGTGTGATGTTCATCTGATGTAAGTTATAGATGAAGTGTGTTCTTCTTTGACTTGGATAGAATATTTTGCACGTCGCATTTGTTTGTTGTAAGTTGATCATGCCTTTGTTTATTATAGCGCAATCTGATCCAAGTAGGTCTTTGTTTGTTCAGCTTCGTCTATGCTCAATGTGCAATATTTACTTCATCTTCTATTTTGGATAAACTTTATCTATTGTAATAGATGGTGAGGCAAAGATCTTTAGCTTTTCTACACACTTCAAGCAACAAAAGGGGTTTGTTCTAGCAACTTTCTTAGTTTTTTAATCTTGATTTGTCTATCTTGGCTTAGCTAAAGTTGCACTCCCTTCTATATTTATATTTTCATTCTTTCCTCAGACAACTCTAATCATCTCATTTCTTGTATTGTTGTCTAGGCGGCATGTAATAGCCTGCCTAGAGGCCTATGTGTTTTGACTATCTTTTATCCTGTGAAAGATAAGGGTTTCTGCACCTGTACAAAATTTTATATTTCATTCTCACATCATATTACTATTACAATTAACACAACAAACACCCACATTGCCCAGAATCATAAGGTAAGTCGCATTGTAATGGCAAGGCACAACCAAACCTATAAGAAAAATATATAGGCATAATCTACATAATGACATGCTAATATAACTATATCATACGTACCCAATACACCTTAAGAATTGAAACCTTTTTAATTAAAATTTTATACGCATTAGATGTCATATCCATATATGAGTTCCAAACTCTAACTCATCCATACATCACAGAGCTTGTCCTCTACTTTTAGTCATGAGTGCCAACCCCTAGTTGGGCTCCATCGTCTGGCCTGTCAACCAAAAATGGTGATAAAACTGTGTGAGTCTAGGCAAACTTAGTAAGTAGGCAAAGTAGAAAAATATAAGAAAATAGTAAAAGAGAAGTGCATGCTCAAATACATATACTCATCCATGGTATGCTAAATTTCATGACAATGCAATATATACCCATGTCCACAATACGCATGTCTTCGTTTCTAGAACCTAACTCACTCGACTAGACATACTCTCCAAATACATCATTACTAATGAGTCATACTCATAACTAAGACTCATGTACAACAACATCATTATGATATCCTCATCAAGACATATACTTTATCAATGTATCATTATCAGGACTTACTAAAGACAAAGAAATCACTCTCTCCCTCTTCGATGTGCAGATGGTCCATCCCTGTATGCCTGACTAGAAGCCTGCCAATTCAACCTTCTGCAATGCCGAAAATTCACCACAAACACAAAGTCCCAGGAGTGCCCCGCCCTCATCTCTCCACAGGAATCATAACAGGTTCACCAATATCAACCATATCTACTGAGGAATTCAAGTATATCAGATTCACAACTATAATTCAGCATCACTTAAGTATCATGCCATGCCAATCTCAACATGTCATTATCATAGGCCATCAAGGCCAACATCTAGCCACATAGGCTCCATATGCCACACGAGCAACCGATCAACCACACAGGCAACACCATAACTACACAGGCAAAACCATACGCCACACAGGCAGCACCATACACCACATAGGCAACACCATACGCCACACAAGCAACACCATATGCCACACAACATATATCATATGTCTACTCATGTTACTCAACCACATGCATGCCAATACCATACTCAACTCATGTCAAATGGCCAAAAAAAATCAATATAACACAATAAAAGCTCAAATCATGATATAGTATGCATGTGATCAAATCTAAACATAAAATGGTTTTGTAATTTCAATATTCAAATCAAATATCGATAAAATTCGATACCTATATGCTAGTACACAAGATCATGTCCAATCATGCACGAATTTGGAAAAAACCTACTTACCTCACTTGAAAATGAATTCACAATCTTCAATTCGATCAATTCCTTCTAATTCAAGGCCCAATGGATCCTACAAACATTTTATGTATCACTTTTGGCATTCTCAAACAACTACATAAGCTCTAGCTCAATTACATGCATTTCTAAGTGACATTCACTTATCTATACCATTGGATATTTAGGGTCTAAATCATCATTTTTAATATCCCATTATGTATTGTCTAACTAGGTAAACATGTAAACATCAAAAATAATTTCATTACATCATTTCCACCTTGGTTTTTAAGGGTTTCAAAATTTCAGCTTGGTCTCTTTTTCAACCTATCAAATGATGGATTACAACCCATCCTTTCATATCAACATTTACCAAACTTCAAGGGTCTTAACCTTGTTAATTATATTGCAATCCATTCACTAATTTAATTCAAATAAACCCATCTAACCCATCATATAGTTGCCTATTTTAAGGATAATTTACAACATGCATCCCACTTGATCCAAACACCTTAACTCATTACCATAGCTGCCTATTTTTTCATCCTACTTTTAATCATACAATTATGATGCTAAGTATTTTTTTTATTTCTCACTTAATGGCTAATTAAGTTCCTAATCCATTTCCCCCAATTTTGCTTTGTTCTCATTGAAGAATTTCATTGAACACTTGATAGATATGTGTAATTTGTAACTTTTAGAATTATACAATCTGTTTAACTTGCACTCTTCATTAACCCATCTATTTACCACTAATTTGGAATTATAATTAGCAATTTAATTTAATAAATTAAAGCCTAATTCCATTATACAATCTACCCATTCATTCCATGTAGTCTCATGGTAATAATGCATCATACACTACTCTTACATAATACTAATTTAAAAACTTTTGGCAATATGCATCATAGTGAACCCATTTCCAATCATGCATATCCTTAATCTCATATAATTAACCTAATAATGATAATATCAATATGTCAATTATCCACTAAAATTTATTTGAAAACAGCCTAAACATCAATATACATTATACTACCCTTCACTTAGGTATTTCATCAAATGATTTAAAGGCATGATTAAGTAATAAAATTCTAGAAACATTTAACCATTTTATTACATAATTAAAATCCTAAATTCATCATTAATCATTAATTAAACAACAAATTTATTTCGTATACCACAAACCGCCCATTCATGCCCTAACATGCCATCACACCCATTCATATTGCTGTCAATTTGTGGGCAACAATATATGGCCAAAATTATGCCCCAATCACTTGTATTAAACTATCATTTATGATTAATCAATCTCCCCATTAAAATACCCATCACTCCCTAAGAAAATCAAACATTTTCCAACCCTAGATAGTCCCCCTCGAACAAAATATTAACCTAACAAATAGGTCATACAAAGAATTGAGTTGAGCAAAATATAATATCTTCTAACCCACTTTGAAAACCACCAAAATCTTCAAGAATCCAAGACCACCAGTAGCAACATAAGGTAAATAGATTATTCTCCCTCCTTGAAATCGTCCAAGCTTGATGATTTGGGTGGCTAAATGTGTGGGGATGGATTTTATATTCATTGGCATAATTTTTTGGCTTAAAAATCGGTGGGAGAAAAAAATATATGGGCTTGGGATGAAAGGGGGATAGCTGGTTCATGGGTTGCAAGAAGAGGGAGGAATATTAGGTTTTAGGATAATGGTGGATCTTCTTAAAGAAAAAGAAAAAAGATTAAGTTGTGGTGCCCATGCACATACACACTATTCCTATAATAAATGTCACTTAACTTAATTATTTGGCATATAGGGCTTGATTCATCAAAATTGGTAAACACAAAATTTGTAGCCTTTGTTGTGAATTTTTTAATGAATAAAAAATTACTAAATTCTGATTTTTCATGAAAACGTTACAGCCAAAACACTACAACCATCTCTAATCCAAGTGGTGTCACATTGTGGGACCCACGACTAAAAATATAAGTATAATTAGGAATTATGTCAACATGAAAATTTTAGTCCTTGAAATTATCTAAGCAATGCAAAAAAATCACTTAATTCTGAGTTCATATGAAGAATTTATGGTCAAAATACTAAAACTGCTCTAAAAAAAATAAAAATTCTAGACATCACATTAAATTTCTTAATTTACATCATTAATCACCATGTTTAAACATCATGCTAATCACCCTTGATCATGCTAAAATTAAATAGCAATTTGACATCAATCAATGCATAAAATTTAATAATATATAAGTCATGTTTAATATAACAATTTGGTAGCAAGTTGATTTATTTTGTCCACATCAATTGAGTATCAATTTGACATGATTTACTAACAATCCTCATGATAGAAAAATAGAACCATTAAATAATTCTCATGATAAAAAGTAAATATTTCATAATAAAATTATTCATTACCTCAAATTCTGGGATATTACACAATAATTCTTCTTTCTTCCTCTGTCTAAGTATTTGATGGGGCTTCTTCTTTTTTCTTTATCTCAGACAGGCTTTGTTTGGTCAATGTAGATAGTTCAAATTTCTCAAATAGCATTATGCTTCTTTGACCATAGCATCATCTTCAACTCCTTTATTTTCCAAGCCTTGAGTTGCTTCTTCATCCTTGTGCTTTTATCTTGGACAGACTGATCAGATAAAGTAGTCCGCAACTTAAGCTTTCTAATCATAACTTTTCCTTTATCTTCTTGGTTTGCATTTGTTTGTTGATATTTTTTCATTGAGGTCGACAGACAATGCAGGCTCATTGTAGCACTCCTTTGAAGTTTTGTTTTTCTCCCATACTTTGAATCATGGAAGTTTCTCTTAGAAAACTACTACCTTTTTGTTGCTTATCTTCAAACCTTCTGTTTTCTTCTTATTCTTCCATGATTCTCATCAGTTTAGCTCCTTTGAAATGTAGCAGATAGATGTGGCAGTTTGTTGTAGATTATCATTATCCTGCACTTGAACATTTCTATACTTGCTACATTGTTAGCTTTCATATATAATATCATAATGTATTTTATCCTCATGTGATTGTAGCATTTTGTAAAACAAGAATAATATATATTTTTATTGAATGCATAATATGGAAGCTTAAATAGTTATGGTGCATAATATTTATTTAATAAGTTTATGTAGTGAAAGTTAATTTATATTTATTATATGCGCACTATAAAATAAAGTCTGTATGCTTGTTTAATTAATCATTGTTGGTTAAGTGTTTTTGTTTTTTAATTATTATTGATTCATAACCATATATAATCATTTGAGATTTAAGCATATAGGAATCTTAATGTAAGTTTTATTATCATCAAAATCATTTATAGTGTAATGCTGACAAAAGTATGTAAGTTTTCTGGTAAACTCTAAATAAGAGAGTTGTTAGTGAGCTTTAGAAAACCAATAAATTTGCTAGTAATCTTAGAAACCAATAAGTTAGTGGTGAGCTCGTGAAAACCACATCGTATGAGTTGTTAGTGATATCATGAAAACTAACAAGTTTACCGGTGATTTTTGAAACCAGTGAGTTTCCTGGTGAGCTTATGAAAACCAAAAGAGTACTGAGAGCACTATTGTATTTCCATTATATAGATTATAGTGGAACCTAAGGCACAATAAGTGTGTGCTCTTAGAAGAGTGAATATAGGGATGGGGTCCTGAACCATTAAAAAAATCATCTTATCTTTGCATGTATTTGTCAATCTATTTTATTCTTCATGCATTTTACTGTTTCTATTATTCATTTTATACCACATCACACATAAGCATGAAAAGACGAAAATGATCCAACAGGGGTTAAATAACAAATTTTTATCTACCCAATTTACCCATATCTCTTGGGTTAAGCCATCCTACGGGAATCTATAAGAAGACAACTCAAAGGAGAAGTATCATTTGAAAGAGGTCTCCGGAAGAACTTGAAATCATGCCCAAATTATAAGTTCTTCATGGAGGAGTTCATAGAGGAAAACTTCAAAAACTACAGAGGTTTGTGAATTAACCATTGGTAGTAGTTGAAGTTTTCAGAGTTGGCAAAGGAGTTTATAGAGGAGAATTGGTTGCATCTAGCCTATTTTTTTTAATTTCTACATAAAAAATTAAAAAATACCCCAAAGGCATATATTTTATTTATTTTAAATAATAGTAATTTGTTAAATATTTATTTTTGAAACTATTTTGAGATCGATAAGCCTAATTGCATATATTAAAAAATATATAATTATTTAAACATAAAATATATTTTTAATCATATAAAAGGGATTGGGTAACATTATTTATATTAAATCATTAAATTATAAGACTTTAATCATATATGGCTTAATAGATTATTTATAAAGATATTTAAAAAAAAGAATAAATGGGTCAGATGTAGCCATTTTCAAAATGGCTGAATTTGAGGGGGGCCAGATGTGACCGTTTTCAAAATGGCTGCATCTGGCCCTTTTTTTAAAAATTTTTAAATAAAAATTAAAAAATAACCTAAAGGCATGGGTTTTATTTATTTTAGATCATAATAATTTGTTAAATATTTATTTTTTAAACCATTTTGAGATCGATAAGCCTAATTATATTGTATATAATTTAATATATTAAAGTATATATTATTATTTAAACATAAAAGATATTTTTTAAATATAAAAGGGATTGTATAACAATATCTTTAATAAATCATTAAATGTTAATATTTTCATCCTATATTTCTTAATAAAATTTTTCACAAGTGCATTTTTATTTTATTTTAAATGATATTCATTTTATTGTTGATATTTCTTTTTTCATTTCTCATTTTATTTTTATTTAAAATTCTTTTTCTCTTCCAAATCCCTAACATATGCATGTTTTACACTCTTTTGGGATGTTTGATATTTTTACAAATTTTATAATTTATTTATAAATGTAACTAAATGGGGATATGATTAATAATGCAGACCATTCATATATAGATTCCAATGACACCAAGTTAAGATCTTAGAACATTAATTTCAAGTTATCTTAAAAAAAAAATACCATTATACCCATATCAATCTAATAACCTTATATAACATTGTGGGATATAATTTATTTTATATGATCAAATAAGTAATTTTAAATTTTTATAATAATAATATGCTTCATAAGTTAGATGTGATTTATAAATATTATATTGATCCATGTGATGACAACATAATTCCAATGATAAAAAAGCATATCTAATATTTAAATTTTTTAAAATCATCTTAATATGTTAAATATTTATTGTTGAAATTGTAGTGAAATCAATAAGCCCAATTATATTATATATAATTTTATATGTTAAAGTATATATTATTATTTAAACATTGAATATGTTTTTAATGATATAAAAAGAATTGTTAATACTTTTTTTAAAATCATTAAATTATATGATTTTTAATGATATAACAATTATTAAATTATATGAATTTAATCCTATATGGCTTAATAAATTCTTTATATCAACATTTAAATAAAAAAGGGGACTAGATGCGGTTATTTTAAAAGTGGCTCCATCTAGCCTCCCTCAGATGTAACCACTTTTGGTTGGCTGCATAGAGGGGGGCCAGATATAGCCATTTTTAAAATGGCTACATTTAGTCCCATTTAAAAAATTATTAAATCAAAATAAAAATATAAAAATGATGAAAGTGATGTGTTTATGTATTTTAAATTATATTAATTTGTTAAATATTTATTGTTGAAACCATTTTGAGATCGATAAGCCTAATTAGTTCTCCCCCAATTAATTCTTCCCCATTAAGCCCAATTGCTTTATACATATTTCATTCATGGTAATTAATTTCTTATTTCATCATTAATAATATAATTAATTTATATTTAATAAATTTGTACCCATCCTTACGATAGTCAACTTACCCTGGTTGGCTTAAGCATTACTAAAAGTTGTATAAAAGAAAACCTTAAAAATAAGACTTGGTAAACCATCCACATTAATTAAAAAAAAAAAAAACTACAGAGAATTTAAGGAGAGACGGTGGAGCCACGACCCCAGATTGTGGACTACGTTGCCTTTGAATAACACCAAATGCTCATATTAAAGGGCAAAAAAAAGCCGCGGCGCCAGATTGGGCGCCCGGCCTTGCGGACTGCCTTGCCTTTGAATAACACCAAATGCCCATATGAAAAAAAGGCCCCTGCGCCTCTCCGCCCACGCTCCAGACTTTTCCTTGGCGCAGTTCCCCGCTTGTCTCCCTCCCGCCGCTGACTACGGACTGCCATAATCAGCCAATACCACAGGAAACCCCTTCCTGCTCCCGCTGCGGACGACCGGCTGCCATCGCTACTTGCCTGCTCCAGAGGAGAGATCCTCTTCCCCTTCTTCTTCTTCGAACGGCCGTTGTTGTTGACTGGTGAAGGTGAGCCGACTCGTAGAAGGGAAGAGAACTTTCCGGAGAATTTCATTGCATTCCTGGTTTTGTGAGAAGCTCTTGGATTTCATCACAATTCTCTTCTTGCGGTAAGCTCACCTCAATCTCGACTATACTTTCCTGCTTCAGCTTGCGAGCCCTAGAAATCAAGGAGTTTCAACTTTAATTTCTCGAATTAGGGCCTGATCGAGAATTTCTCTGTCGCTGCGGGTTTCGTTGCAAGGGATCTTTGGTGGAGGATTGTGTCTCTGAGCACAATTTGTTTGATTTTGGTGAAATGATTTTTGCTTTGGTTTCTTTTCTTTAAATTTGAGGCCTTTGCACTGGATGATTGGGTTCGTTTCCTTTGAGTTGATATTAAAGCGGTGTTGGGCAATCGGATGTATGATTTTTCTGCAATGATTGGGAAGGCTGGAGGCGGGTGCAATAGGGTGTGTAGTGATTACACACCCTAATGCATGCCTGTGCATTCATCCAAAACACATCCTAAAAGACATGCTTCTACAATTAATGTTTATCCAATTATCTGCATGGATAGCCCTTTTTTCAACAACAGGGTAGGCCTTGTGATTTCATGACCTGGCTTTTGGGGCATCCATAATGTGGCAACGCCCACTGATTTAAAAGTGGGATGGCATCCAAAGCAATGTATTGAATTAAAAGGCCATTCCATGGTGGCGAATGAATTCCAAGTTCAATGCCGTGACAGCAGTTTCTACCATGTTAAAATTTTATAGAGAGCAAGGGTACCAGAGGCAACACCCTGTAAACATTTATTTTTTATAGTTGTTTGCTTGTTTTACTGATACTGAGTGCCTTCGCAAAATGGCAGATTGAAGAACTTGCTTTAATGATTTGCAAGGTTGCAACTTCGAAGACTTCATGTAGAGGATGTCAATGTTGATGACTCTGTTCATAGTTATGTGTGATTTCTAAGTGCATTATTTGATGACAGTCACTTTTTATGCTTCATGCAGAGCAAGCATCTAGTGGTGTTTACAGGTGCAGGGATATCAACTTCTTGTGGCATACCTGAATTTTGTGGTCCTAAGGGAGTATGGACTCTTCAGGTAATTTATATGAAGAGAATCGTTTCTGATGTCTTTTGGTTTGAATGGTAGAAGTTGTTTCCCCTTGCAACAATTTGTTGCATATATGGTTTCGAAGTTGTTTTTATTTATACTTTGATATCTCTAGAGTGAATTGGCAAGGGATGATATGGAATTGGTTCTAAAAGGGATTCTCTGTGGTAATCACTTAGTATTGCATAATGCAAGCCATTGGAAAGTTAGTACGGCATATTTCATCTTAGATAATAAATCTTAGTTTTACAATAATCAGATGGCAAAATATCACATTGTGGGAGCTGTAGGATGAAAGTTGTACAGTGCTTCATACATGAATTTACTGGTAGCTATTTGCATGATTTTCATCAAATCAAAACACTATATAATTTTTCTCTAAGAAAAAGGACCAATTTCCTTGGTGGTTCACCCGTTTGTTGCTTTAAAATGACAGTGTGAAGGCAAAGGCGTGCCTAAAGCAGCAGTACCATTTCATCGTGGTATGCCAAGTTTGATCCACATGGTTTTGGTAGAGCTAGAGAGGCTGGTATATTGAAGTTTGTCATTAGTCAGGTAATGCCACTTCATTATATTGTTATAGGTTGACTGGTGTTAGTTTTTGTCCTTTTCATTTCTTACATAAGACTACTTGCGTGCATGTAAGCATGCATGTGTGGGTGTGCCTTTTATTACCTTATGTTGTATACTTAACCACTATCATTACAATGAAAGGCAACAAACATGTCTCATCGTGTGATGACTGTGTCACCACAAACTAGAGCTTGCCTCTGATGCTCTTACTAATCGGTACAGTGGAGCACTAGAACAGGTCATATTGTAAGAAGACGTCACAGTTTGGCAATGCCAGCCATCTACTTGTCATAATCCTATGGTTCTGTTCCATGAATCATAGGAATTTGTGTCCAGTCCTCAGGTTGAGTTGCCTTTGGAGCTGCTTGGAATATGACTGATGTCTCCTGTGGAGTGTGGAATAACTATTTTTCATCTTTACTTCTATGTTGTAGTCTTTTGTAAGATCTATAGGGGATTCTAGGTTAGATCTAGACATTTGTGCAACCAACCAAATGGACAAAGAGATCAATGTAGTATTCACTTTTGCTATTTGCTATTTTTATTCTTGCTGCTGCTTTTTTTTTTCAAACTAATAACTCACATCATGTAGCATGCTACTAATCATGTAGAGGCATCTCTCTTGTCCTAGTGCAACTTTCATATCACATACTTTTCATTTAGAGGATCACTCAAAAGTGACCACTGCAGGCAGAAAGCAACCAGTAGCTCTGTGTGACATTTGCAAATAACTCTTGAAGTGGTTTTCACTCATTTCAGTGGTCAAAATCACTATAATCTGCGCTTATACTAAACTAGTGAGTCAGTATGTATTAATCATTCAATGGACCCAGTAGATGCTCAAGGGGGTGATTCCAACAATACATATTATATGGAATTAACACAAGTTGAGCTTTTTGAGGGCATGAAAAGTTGCTTTCTTTATATTATTTTTTCACGTCTGGATGCACATGACTATCTAACTAAAGGTGTTCCTTAATGTTATGGAATCAAGAGAATGAAAATTTCTGACAACAAGAAATGTCCCTTATATCATATTATTTAAATTTATAGAATTTATCGATACGTAGAAAGAGTACGTAAATCGTATATTGCTCTGCAATGAATCAGGGACTAGCAACATTCCCCTTTTTTGGCGTGGGTGTGAATTTGGTGTTGTTCTTGACAAGCGTGCTGCAACAAGGGAATGCATATGCAGCAAGTTTCTGTAAGTACTTTTTTAGGAAATGTTTCTGTAGCTTGCAAACTGAATACTTGGAGAAACTGTTCATAACACCCTTTGGATTTGATGACATAAGATTGATAATTTCAGTTATTTTTTCTTGTTCTAAGAAATAGGGACTGGAATTGACTGGTTTTTTCTGTTGTGTTCTCCTTTTAGAGTGTTGTTTTTCTCTTAGGTGTTGCTGCTTTGAAGGAACTTCAAACTGTTTTTGTTTTTTTTTTTTTAATATTTGAGCCGGTGGTTTAGGTGTTTTGAATGTGCACTCAAATGAATTTTCTTTTGAGGATTCTATTTCAACGGGAGAAATTGTGAGGAAGTAGGAGTCTCCCATGGACAAGCTTCAGAATTTCAAAGATATCTTGAAGAACAGGGGTTGAAATGGCAGGCCTTTATCTATGTACTTTGGAGATTCAGTGGGTGACTTGCTTTGCCTGCTTGAAGCAAACGTGGGCATCGTCATTGGTTCCAGCTTGAGCCTAAGGAGAGTTGGTCGTTGATGTGGTGTCTCATTTGTTCCATTGTTCTCTGGTTTGGTGAAGAAACAAAAAGAATTGGGTGATGTGGAATCTAGTCATTGGAAGGGACCAATCGGCACTGTCTACAGTCTCCAGTTGGGCTGAGATACATGGCTTCATTTTGGGGTCATAGAGTCATTATTAATGACTTTTTCTTTTTTTCCTTTTTTCTTTTGTTCCTTCATGCGATTCTCATTGCCTAGGAGCTAGAAGAAGCTGGCATGGCCCATCAGAAGAAACCTTGATGGTGGTGAGTTTTACGAATAACCATCTCTTTTTCACTTTTTCCTCCAGCATGGACTGCCATGCAAATATGAATGCTGGGATCCATATCCTATTTCTTTTTTCTTCAGTGTGGATTGCCAAACAAATACAAATTCTGGATTCACACGGGATTACATGTGGTACATTCTGTTTATTGATCCCATTTCATCTCTGATTCAGTATGCTCGTCTTTTTTGAGATTAAGATTTTAATGCTTCTGATTTTTTTTGTTTTTCTGTTTTTTCAGGTAACAAGCAGTGAACGAAGAAATGGGCCATAAGTTTCAATCAATACATATGAGTGCGCACTACAATGAAGCCTTTCTCCTCCATGTTGAACAAGAGACGGGACAGTGATGGAGCTACTCCTATTATCACAATCACCTTGTGAGGGAGCTTCTTCTGCACAGCTGGGGGCGCACGGACGATCATGTTGATATTTTCTTTTTGAATTGGATATTATTTTCCTTTTGTAACTCATATTAAGAGGCTTCGAATTGTGAGTGACCCTCGTTATATTCATCCTTGTATTTTATTTTGGTAGATGTCAGACAATTGTTTACCATATTTGTTTAATTATCATATAATATACTTAATTGTTGATTTGCACTTCATTATGCATCTTAATTTTTGGTGGTTGTTGTTTATTCAATTATTATAGTAGGAGCAGGTATTATAATTATATAATTATTACAACAAGAACATGTATCATAATTGTATAATTATTACAGCAAGAACAGGTATAATAATTACAACTATCAAGTATGAAAAGAAATCACTTAATTATATTAAATACAACAAATCAATAACTTACTACATTTAGGTAGATACAGCGAAATGAATAATTGCTGTATTTAGGTAAATGTAACAAAATTAGCAATTGTTGTGTTTAGGTAGATGCAACGAAATAAACAGTTGCTATATTTAAGCAATTACTGCATCTAGGCAGATGCAGCTAAATGAACAGTTGTTGTAGTTAGGCAAATGCAATGATTTCAACAGTTGCTGCGTTTAGGTAAATGCGGCAAAATGAACAGTAGCTGCACAAATGTAACAATTTCTGCAATTGCTGCATATAGGCAAATGCAGTGAAATGAATAGCTGGTTGCATTTAGGCAGATGCTATGAAATGGGCAATTGCTGCGTTTACTCAGATACAGCAAATCGAGAAATGGTTGTATCTGCCCATATACAATGCAACAGATGCAACCAACTGGCAACCAACTTTTTTTGACTGCATCTGCCTTAATGCAGTAAAAAATAGACCTAATGCAACCATTATGTTGGCTGCATCTGCTCATTTTTGCAGTGTTAGGCTAGGATCAATTCTAATGGCTCCATCTTTCTTCTCAATGCCACCTAGTTCATTTTAATATTTACTATATGTAGAACTAACTAGTATTATTTTACTATAATGACACATTGTATATAATAGGAGCCACATGAGTTGGATCAAATGTCAAATGAGATAAGAAAGAATTCAAAAGGGTTATAAAAGATTCAAAAGGTGAGTTAAAGATAATCAAATTATGTGAATCTTTAGAATCTTTATTGCTAATATGAAATATTTGTTTATGGGTTGGATCAATCATGCAAACATAAAGAGACTGATGTGACTTGGACCCCACGGCAGATGAATAGGCAGATGCTGGTTGAATCTAGATATGAGAACGGGACATTAATGGTACAAATAGAGGTTTTGTGACTACCAAATCAAATGATGTTATATTGTTCTCCTACATCTATCTTTGTTGTGAAAACACCAGGGATATGTATATCTAACTAACATTGTGCGTTATCTATGAGGTAAACACTAAGAGTAGTTGTCAATCATGCAGAATTGTCTACAAAGACATGTAACAATGTCTCAATAGCATGATCCTTACTACATTTACTAGATTGGTAGTAATTTTTGTAATAGACAATTGACTTTTAGGAAGCTTTCTTAGGAGGCAATCAAGCACCAATTATGATAGTGCCCTTAGTTTCTGCACCACCAAGCTTTGTGGAGATGAGAGTTATGGACATAATGGAAGCTTCCGAGGATGTAAAGAAAACTTGCAAGATCCCAAATTCATAAAGCTTCAATCCGGAATCCAGGCACTTCAGCGTTGAGTTATTAAGGAGTCCAGCCTCTTAAAGCCTCCATTTAAAGTTGGAAAAAAGTGACAGCTTGCACATGAGAAGGGAAAACAAGTTTGGCAAGCCCACACGAAAATATAATCATCATGCAAATTTGATAATGCTTAATGTATCATCATCTTTAATGCTAAATATTTGCTACATTTCATTGCAACACCAATGAGCAATGGAGCTTCAATGTTTGAAGCTCTTTAAAGGCCAATAGAAATTGGAGTGCACCTTCCACTTGCTAGATGGGTATGCATAATGCAAACTTGATAGCTCTATTTTTTGAAAAGATAAGAGAGACATAACCTAGTATTAGTGTTATGTATGTTCACATTTTGCAATGTAATAAATTCTAGTACCGATATGCCACAACAATCACTAGTTTTCCTTTGCCCTAGATATTATGTGTTAAAAGGTATATGCCTGGATAGTTTAAGTGTTGGGGTAGAAGATTGATCTACAAAATTTGTTAGTGCAATGATCAGTTGGATTCCATCATAATGAACTCTGTTAGCATGCAACATTACAAGGGGTTCATGTGTCCATAATTAATACATGTGTTTTGGTCCTAGGCAGATGTAATAAAGTTCATGTTTATACAACTCAACTAGTCGAAGGATGTGTCCAACTAGCAAATGATCATACCAAGCGATATGCCCATGCAGGAGGATAAGTATGTTTTTGTGTGTAGCATGTTACTTATAATCAACATCATGATGATAAACTATTTTAGAAATTAGATATTTGTGATCTTTCATGTTTGACAATGACATTTTCACTTTGTGCAATGTATCATTTTTTTGTAGAAGATGGTACTTTGTACTATAATCAAGAGTGTGTGCTTTATCAAGGTTTTGTGTGTTTGTAATCCATGTCCCCAATCATGTATTCAACCCATAGCTTGAAGGTTTAATTGGAATTGCTAGCTTAACTATAGGGGCAAATTATAGCTCGTTGGAGCTACTTTGTAACATTTTTACTAAGCAATTTAGAAAATGTAGTTGGAAAGGCTATTCAGGCAAATTCCATTAATCAACCCTATATAAATGTTACTAAACAAGGTGATTGTGGGGATGAATAATATAAGTCATAACATGTTCCCAGTCAGGCAAATTGAGGGTATCTAGATTTACAGGTAGATCCTAGCTTTTATTATGAAGAATCCATATAGAAACAATGCTATTCCTACAAACTTTTAAACATGTCATATTATTTATAGCGTCTTCAGGACGATTAAAATTATTCTTAAAACATTAGGGATGGGGTATTTTTTGATGTCATTTTCTATAAGACATTTTTGCATTGTAGATCCACGATCCTCCATATTTGATGCTTGGATAATCTGGTGTTACAAAAAGTAGAAGTATGGTACCTATCATTGTTAGTATTTTGCAGCTAAATTAAAAGGGAACAAAAGAACTAAGTAGTTGCAGACAATTTATTATGCTCTTTTATGTTTATAACGTTGTTGTCACATTCATTCTGGATTGTATTTCAGCCATGCTGTAGATTGACAATCACAATAAAAGGCACAGAAATTGAACTTATTTAATTGTATCTTTGTTGCTATATATTTCTTGGAATAGGTGGCCATTCCCTATAACGACAGCACATGAGAAAAATCATGTTCTTGCATGCCATTGTCAAGGTTTCATAATAAGCACAAGTATTTTATTGTCCTTCTTATTAGGCTATATCAAATTATTCCTATGCTTGTATAGTGGTCCATAATATACAGAATGTTTACCCTTGATATAGAACTACAAGCTGCTTCACCCCATTAGTGTTAATTTGTACGAAAAGATTTCCAGTTTTGTGAGTCTCCTTAACTCTTGGAGATATAGGCAAACCGAACTCACAGAGGACCCTTAGGAATTCTAGTATCTCAAATAAGATCAAAGGTATATGGCTCTCAAAGCTCATCATCCACATTGGTGAGCCTCTTCAACATGCTTAACTGCATAAGCTAGGTTTTGATTATTGATCTAGTTAGATATATACCAACTTTCAGCATAGAACGTTTATGTAAAAGTATGATAGTTACCACTCTTTGATATGAATTTATCCATTGATCTTCAACCCCCTCATTATATGCATTATTAAAGCTTGGGTTCCCACTCCATGTGAAGGAGATTGTCTATGGACTTAGGTTTGTAGATGAACTTGAGAACTTGCCTACTTCTATGAATTCTCTTGTCCTGCAAAAGCATGGTTGATATCCTAACTATAGAGATGCATATTAGCCACACTATGCTTCTATGCTTTAACCATAAAATGAAGCTACCATCTTATTCATTAGTAGGACCATGCCAGTTCTTCTTTGGCCTCCCGTATACACCAAGGGTGGAGACACTTTGTGCATTGGGTGTCCATACTAGTGCATAAGGATAAGGGGCTATTGCAAGCATCTTTATCAGCTTCAATGACGTCCTCCCCCGTGCACACTTGAGGAGCAACTAGCCAATGGTAATGAGGTGCTTGCTTTATTATTCAGGTGCCTTATGCGTGACTTTGTTTTCCATAAAGGTATGCACCATCTGGTGTTAGTTTAGTGCTCAATGCAGTGAAAATTTGGCTAGATATTCAAAGTGGGCAAACATTATTTAAGGTGAATGTACTGCGAATTAAGCATTATTTGCATCCTCTCACCAAGAGCATTTCAATGTGTCTTCTACTACTTTGCTGAAGTTTGACTATTTCTTTGAGTAGTTTCTAAGCATTTAGGCTAATAAGTCAAAGTGCACGTGCAACATCCTTAATCGAATTCGAAGCTAATAGCTCAAAAATGCTACTTTGACAATTTATCTTCACTCATTGTAGAAGTTGTTTGGCATATCAAAGATATCCATTTGGTCCTGTAAGCTAGGCGAAAACCCAAAAGGGGAGGGATAAATTAGGTTGTTGAAAATTTCTCCTTAAATCCCTTGAAGGATTTAAGTCCCCTTTACCAATTTAATGAAAACAATGCAAGCAATCAATAAGTAGGCAGAGATTTTTATAGTAGTTTGAGTCAACTACTATACTTTACTTTTCTAAGCATTCTCCTCTAGTGACTTGGGTTCTACTATCTTACTATAGCAAAAATACAACTAGTGTACTTAGCACTCTTCTTGATTCCAACTCAAGGGGGCATAATACTCTAACAAGTTGTTCATGAGACACACTCCAATGGACACACACTTATTCTTCTTGATTCCAGCTCAAGGGGCCATAAACTATCTAGTTCCACTGTACTCTTATAGATTTCAACTCTAAGGGGCATAAACACAATGTAGCTACTGATTGTGAGACACACTCCAATAGACCAGTTAAGCTCTTCTTGAGTTTGATATTAAATACTAGCTTAAGGTAATAAAGAAATATAGATAGAAATATAAATACACTTCATAGAATATTTCACTAAAAGCACAAGAGAATATTGATCAGCTTGAATACAAAATTGATTGTTCGTCTTGGAAGTTGTTAAGAGCCTTAATGAATGTACCAAAAGGTTGTTGAACGAAGGCTTTGAGTTGCTCTTTTATGAGTGAAGGAATAAAGATTAAAGCTTAGTGAATGCAACAATTCTTGTTCTTGTTTCAGCTTTGCTTCTCTTATACTAGCTTTGAATTCTAGACGTTGGTAGGTGAGCTTCGTTGAATGCAAAAGAATGTTTAAATTTCTCCCATTGAAATCTGCCATCTTCTGGTTGGGTTTTACAATTGTGAAAGCTTACAGTGCTGTCGTTTCTAAGAATGGAAGATATACGATTCACATTATCTGAAGCAAAGTATTTAGCATGTCTAGAATGGCTTTGGACCATCTGAAATTAAGTTGTCATCATTTCGGATGATGTCGCTCTGTCTTAAGTGAAGATTCGAAACATATGAAGAGATAGACAGTGCTAGACGACTTGAAGTTGTGCTCCTTCTAAAATGATTCATAACATCTGAAGTTAGTTATTTGTAACATTTGAACCTATATGTCTACTTCTGAACTTCAACACTTCTATTGTGAGTGTGAGAACTTCATATTTAATCTTGCTTTTGTCATTGCTTCACATTGTCTGAAGCATGTCTTTAGATAGTCTTAAATGATGAATGAAGATATCTTAATCTTGCGCCTTGGAGAATTCCTTCTGCACATCTGAAATAATTTTTCAAACCATATGAAGTGACGAGAATCACTTGGCTATTTTGATCCAAAATGGAAGGCTTTCATAACTTCTAGATTTTCAAACTTGGCCATTTTTTGGATGCTTCTTTAAGTGGTTTTCAACATGTATGAAAGATTTTCACAATGTTTGAAAATGCGTTGCGTCTAGAATTCACATTTTAGCACTTCTTCTGACATGAACTTTGAAGATTATGTGCATGATCTGAAACTTCTGCAATTCTTAAAATGTTTCTGCATTTGGGATCTTAGCAAACTTTCATTAGTAATAATCTTAATCAAGTTTTGTTTGTCATCAAAACTATGCACCTATAGTAACAATCTCCCTCTTTTTGATAATGATAAAATTTGATTAAATTAATACAATTATTAAGTATGTTGATAAAAGATGAAATCTCCTCTTGACTTATTGCATTAAACTTTAATTCTTTCTTCCCTTTAATCTAAGCTTTCTCTCCCTTAATTGAAACTTTCTCTCTCCTTTTTGTCATAATCAAAAAATGCACTGAGGGAAAAGAAGATGGAAAATAAATAATGCACAGTGAATAAAGAGCATAATTTTAAAGCATAAAAAGTTCATTGCATTGAACTGCATTTCAGTACAAACAAAGTTACATGAGAATTACTTATAAAACACAAAAAGAATAGAGAAATGTGCCACAAACAAAAAATGAGAAGATGGGTTGCTGCTAAAGTGGGTTAGGTGGAGCCTGATTATGAACCTTTGAAGAAGAGTCTAAAAGCAGGCGGAGGCATGTGTCCATTACTTTTTGGAAGGTCACATTGGAGGAGCCAAAGTTGTGGACTAGGAATAGATGGGAATTTGAGGGGAAAGAGGTGGATGTTGTTGTTATACTCTCTTCTCTTCATTGGCCTCTAGTGATGGTTGAGTTGGATTTGAGGCCATTGGACTTATGTCAAGACAAATCTCATTTTATTCAAAGCCAATATTCACACATATTGTGAATATCATTCTACTCCTCTTCTTTGATGTGCTTCCATTTGGAGACTTTGTTTGTCCCTTTCATTTGCTTCCAGATTTGAACCTTTTTGGCTTCCTTGCCTTCTTTGATCTCTGATGAGAACATAAGATATTATATTTTATTCACTTAATATTTAGTTTTTATACTTATTTGGTTCCTAACTATACTCATTATTCTTATATTTTGATTTAGAATACAAATGGAGTTGTTAAGTGCAAAAAGAAGCTAATTGGATAATTTTGGACAACTTCAGCATCGCTTCATAATCTAGGCATCACTTCAAGGCCATTTTTTGTATATATGAAAACTGATTCAAAAAAAGTGTTAAACACATAAGTTGTATCCCTTGAAGTTAAACCTCCAACAAATCAAGAATCAACAAGATTTGGAGATCATATGTGAAAGTTATGACTAAAATACTACAACTATCTCAAACTTCAGACTCACTCAATATGACACAAGGCGTCACTTGTAGTCTATTTTTGAAACAGACTTATGCTTATTTTGAAAAAAATGATAAATATAAAAGTTATAAATCTTGAAATTATATTTCTAAAACATTAAGAATTATATAATTTTGATATTGTATGAGAAAGATATGACCAAAATGGTGGAAACTAATCTTAAACACTATGGATAATAGGTTTGGCACCGCAACGCCAGTGCAATTTCATAAGTGTGAAAACTTAATATTTTTGGTCTTTTGCTTATTTTATGTGCAAGAACACTTGGGAAATCTGTATGAAGTAAAAACTAACCCTACTTAGGGCTATTTAAGGAAGAAAAAAATGTAGGAAACACAAACTTTGGGTGTGGGGAATTCATCTCTCTTATCTTTTCTCTTCTTTATCCTCTCCTTTTGTGTTTTCATGGCCCTCCGTGGCTAAACTTTTATTCTTGATTTAAGATGGAAGCCTCAAAATCAACAACTTGTGAGATCTAATTAGTTTTTATTGTTTAATTTATGCTTTCAGTATTGAATGTTCTTTTGTACTTTATTTTTATGATTGTTGTGTTCAATTACCAGAAGCCCTACTAGTTTATTATTCATTGTAATCTATTTCTAGATTAGATAAAAAATTCATAATTGTTTCATCACTCTTATCTATGAAGCAATTAGAGTTTAATAATTTGCTGTGTTAGAGAATATAAAATCTTATGAGGAATATTTGACTAAATTATTAGATTAAACCTCTAGCTCATGTCTAGGATTGTTTCATAGCTAGGGTTAATTGGATCACATATTCAAAGTGTGAATAGATTTATATTTGCGTTAATGATCAATTGTGAGATTTTGATGGTGAATGTTGACTTAGACCAAGGTTTGTTCTCTTGATTGACTTCAATATTTCAATACTAATTGTGTTTTTAGTTAATTCATTTATAACATTATTTTCATTACACTCAAACCCCCCATTCTCATTCACATAACATAAAATTAGGCTAGATACTCTTCATGGGATCAACCCTTACTCACATTATTACAGGTAATTTAATTAGAGTATAGGTTTTAAATTTAGTTACCTATGACAGTACACTAATCTTGCCATAGCAGCATATGGGATTGAGGTAAGGATAATATAGGCTAAGTGTGGGAAGATAAAGAGATCTCGTGGTAGAAATTAGGATGATAAATAACTATTTGCTTAAAATAGGAGAATGTCTTAGTTTCCAACAAATGTGAATTCAATTTCAGTAAGAAAAATGAGGTTACAACTTCAAAAATGAGATTTAGGAGCACAGGAAGAGGATTTTTAGATGCTATAAATAAAATTTTGACATTTCAGATGAGGAAAATGGGTTTCAGACATTCGGTAGAGTTTAGACAATCTGAAGTTATATTCAGCTGATACGATAGGAGATGTGTTTTGGTATGTCTGAAATAGAGTGAAGTGCGAGCTTTAGATGTTATGAAGTGTGGTTTCACAACGTCTAAAGGTAAGAAAAAAAACTTTAGAAGATTAAATTCAAGTGTTGAAGATGTCTAAAATAGTATTTGAAACATTTTTATGTATTATAACATTTCACAACATAATTGCAAATAGAAAATACAGGGTGTATTCTTATGCATTTACATCAGTCATTCTTAATTCTCTCCTTATAGTATAGACATTCTCTAATGGTAATGGCTTAATAAAAATATCAACAAGTTGAGCATTAGTGGGCACATATTCTAAATAGATATCATACTTTTCAACATGATCTCTAATTAAATGATGCTACATTCACATCAGTCATTCTTAATTCTCTCCTTATAGTATAGACATTCTCTAATGGCAATGGCTTAATAAAAATATCAACAAGTTGAGCATTAGTGGGCACATATTTTAAATAGATATCATGCTTTTCAACATGATCTCTAATTAAATGATGCCTAATCTCTATATGCTTGGTGCGAAAATGTAAAATAGGATTTTTAGTCAGGCAAATGGCACTTGTGTTATCACACCTTATAGGTATATCCCTATAGTTCAATCTATAATACAAAAGTTATCGTTTCATTCAAAGTGATTGTGCATAATAACTTCTAGCTGTTATATATTCAACTTTTGCAGTAGAGAGGGTAATGTTAGTTTGTTTTCAAGAGAACCATGAAACTAAACTATTTTCTAGAAACTGATGTTGGTCTTGAAGGTTAGGTAAATGCCCAAGAGGGGAGGGGTGAATTGAGTAATTAAAAATTTTTGTAAAAACTCTTTGTATGTTAATGTCTCGCTAGCAAACAATGTAATCAACAATTGACACACGAATAATCAAGGCATAAATATTTTTATAGTGGTTCGAGTCAACACTCTACTCCACTGTTTCAAAAACACTCTACTCTTAGTGTCTTAGGTTTCACCATCATATATAATTGAATACAATTAGTATACCCAGTACTCTTCTAGATTCCAGCTCTAGGGGGCATAAATGCAGTGCAAGTTGCACTCTTCTGAATTAGCTTTAGGGCGCATAAACTAGTGCAACCTGCACTCTTCTAGGTCAGCTCCAAGGGGCATAAACTAATGCAACTCACACTCTTCTGGATCAGCTCTAGGGGGTGTTAGCAATACAGCTCTTGTCTGTAAGATACACTTTATAGATAGTCACAGCTCTTCTTAAGCTTTCTCAAATACCAGCTCAAGGCAACTATAAGTATAGAATACAAAGGTTGAATGCACTTATACAAGTGTTTACAGAAGGCTCAAGGTAAGAATTCTGAAACTTGAATGTAGGAGTAAAAGCTCTTTTTGAATGATAGTTGGAGGCCTTTTAATGATGTAGAAGATTGAAGGACGAAGGCTCAAGTCCCTTAAATGTATTGGAAGGTTTTGGCTTAATAAGATTATTCAATTTTCTCATCTTGCTTTCTTGTTCTTCTTCGTCTTAGCATTAATCTTCCTATATCAGCTTTGAATTCTAGTTATTGGTGATAGGTGGTCGTCATTAAATGTGGAGGACCATTTTGATCTACTCTCATTTGAAAATGTCATCTTTTAATTAATTCTTATCAACTGGGATCATTTGAAACACCGGTCTTGCCAGTGAGGAAGAGAAGTTACTGGTTTAGGCAAGCATTGGATGAGGAAATGTTCTAGTAGACTAACTGATTCATCATTGTGGAAAGAGGCCATTCAATTTGGATGAAGTCAGTCATTTTGAAAGTGTTTGACACTTCATTATACTTTTCCATAGTTAATTTTGGATGAAATTTGCCTTTCACTTATGTTTATCAAATGAAAGACTTCTCTTCTCTTACATTTGTCCGAAGTTAATGTCAGACAAATTTTGATGACATGGACAATGCTGGACAGACTTGGATTCAGACTAACTTCACTAATGTTTTTCAACTTTTCTTGTTTCGATGAAGTTGGAAAACCTTCAATAGCTTCTCTCATTCAGATGAACTCGGACAACCTTTTCTTGCTCCGCATTTGTCTAGGGTTATTTTCATAAAAAGTTTCAAGCTGTGAATAAAGTTTACTTGCATTTGTCCATGGTTTTTGCTTCTCTCATTCAGACAAAGTCGGATGAAGTTTCATTGCTTCCCATTTGTTGGAGGGCATCTATCTATTCAATCAGATAGATTGATGCCTCAATGCACAGTCTGATTCCTTAGTTTTTCTCCCGAATCTTTCTACATTCTATTGTACATAGGTTCTTTCTTTCTACAATCTATTTCTGCATACTAAGCACTTTATAAATATTCATTAGTTCTTAACTTAATAAAGTTTTGTTTGTCATCAAAACTATGCATCTATACTATCAATCTCTCCCTTTTTGATGATGATAAAACTTGATTAAATTATCTCTTTGCAATAGAATAATCTCCCCTTGAATAAGTAGACTATGTTTGTTTACAGATAACTAATCCTAACTTTTTATGTTCTCGCTCTTATTGATTTATACAGTTTGCAAATTTCCATTACCTCCCCCTAATTGGTTTGTGATCGTATTTTGTGATCATATTGCATATTATTATTTTCTCATTATTTTCTCCCTCGTGATATGTTCTTGCTTGTGAGATAATTTCATAGCAATCTTTCTCCTCATTTTTTGTCATAATAAAAAAGAAATAGGTTGTCAAACAAGGCATAGAAACAAATATATTATTCCAATGCATTTCAGCACATATAGAGATACAACTAAAAATAATAACATTCAAAATACAAAATAGGTCAACCTAGACAGAGACATTCTAAGTTTTGGAAGATGGAGCAAGAGATTATGGTGGAGCCCAATTAGGATTCATTGGGCCGAGGGGGGATGTGCATCCAAAATGAGGTGCACCCTTAGTAATAATTTTTCAGACAATGTATATCATATGGAGATAGAGATTTAGGACAATTGTTGATTTTGGATCATTATTAGTAGATATAAAGAATCTCAGACAAAAGCTTTATTCAAAATGGAATGGTTGGTGAACTTCAGACAAAGTGTGATTGTCTGAGTTAAGGTGTAACTTCAAGCATTTGAGGTGAAGCCTGTAGAGAAATCAATATTTAGATTAAAACATTTCATTCACACAATTTCAAACATCAGATTTTATGCTTGTGCATTCACACTAGTCATGCCTAACTCTCTCATAATATTGCAGAAAGGATCTAATGGAAATGGTTTAGTGAAAAATATCTACAAGTTGAGTGTTTGTAGACACATATTCCAAACATATGTCATGTTTTTCTACATGATCTTTAATAAAATGGTGCCTAATCTCTATATTCTTGGTTCAAGAATGCAACATAGGATTCTTTGTTAAGCATATAGCATTAGTATTATCACATCTAATGGGTTTATCACTACACTTCAAACCATAATCTAGAAGTTGCTACTTCATCTAAAGCAGTTGTGCACTACAACTTCCAGCTACTACATATTTAGATTCTACAATAGAAACTGCAACACTAGATTATTTCCTGGAGAACCATGAAACTAAGCTATTTTCTAGAAATTGACAAGTTCCACTAGTGCTTCTTCTATCGACTTTGTAGCCTCCAAAGTCAATATCTGAATATCCAACCAGTTCAAAACTAGCTCCTTTAGGATAACAAAGTCCTAGACTTGGTGTATCAACTAAGTACTAAAAAATTCTTTTTGCTATAGTAAGATGAGATTCCCTAGGATTGGAGTAAAATTTAGCACATAAACATATGCTAAATAGAATGTCAGGTCTAACTGCAATGAGATAAAGAAGAGATCCAATTATGCTGTGATATAACTTTTGAACTATAGGTTTACTCTTTTCATCCTTATCTAGCGTTGTTGATGTGCTTATTGGAGTGCTTGTTGCTTTTACTTCTTCCATTTTGAACCTTTTCAGCATTTCTCTAATATATTTGGATTGGCAAATGTAATTTTTATCATCTTTTTGCTTGATTTGAAATCCAAGAAAATAGTTTAACTTGCCCATCATACTCAACTCAAATTCAGCCTGCATTATCTTTGAGAAATGTTGACATAGAGTTTCATTAGTAGCATTGAATATAATATCATCTGCGTAAATCTAAACTATTAAGATGTCCTTACCAACATTTTTTATGAATTATGTAGTATTAACTTTTCCTCTTTTGAATTTATGATTATTCAAAAATTTACTCAACCTTTCATTCCAAGCTCTTGGAGCTTGCCTTAATGCATACAATGCTTTGGTGAGTTTGTATACATAATTAGGCTGATCATCGCTTTCAAGACCAGGAGGTCATTTTACATAAACTTCCTCACTTAGATAACCAGTGAGAGATACACTTTTTACATCCATTTGAAATATTCTAAAATTCTTGTAAGATGCAAAGGCAAGATGACTTCTAGTCTTGCTACAAGGCCATATGATTCCTCAAAATTAATTCCCTCTTCTGGTAATACCCCTTAGCAACTAGCCTTGCTTTATTTCTTACAACAAGTCTACTTTTATCTAGTTTATTTCTGAATACCTATTTAGTTCCAATTACATTAATATTTTCTGGTTTTGGAACTAATTCATATACTTTGTTCCTTTCAAATTGGTTTAATTCCTCTTGCGTTGCAATGATCCAGTTTTCATCGGTTAGAGCTTGACTAATGCAAGTGGGCTTTATGTTAGAAATGAATGCATAATGACCACAAATGTTTTGCATGGATTGTCTTGTCTTTACTCTATCATAGACATCACCTATGATTTGATTTCTAGGATGGGCACTAATAAACCTCAAATCAGTAGGAGGTTGATAAGGAGCATGACCTTCACCCACCTCTTCCTCACTATTTGTGTCTTGCGCATCTTCATGCTTTGTGGTGTCTTCTCCCCCTTGATCTTGTAATTCTAGCCTATTCATTTTTATAGCTGCATCATTGTCATTCTACTTTCTTGGGGTTAAATTAGTTTCATCAAATTTAACATACATAGATTCTTCTGTAGTTTACATTTTCTTGATGAAGACTCAAAATGCTCTACTCTTGGAAGAGTAACCAAGGAAGATGCCTTCATCGCTTTTTTAGATTAAGCTTCTCAAGGTTATCTTTCTTATTATTTAGTACATAGCATGAATAACCAAAAGAGTGAAAATAAGAGATATTGGATTTTCTTCCTTTCCATACCTCATATGGGGTTTTCTTTAGAATTGCTCTAATAATAACTCTATTTAGAACATGGCAAGCTATGCTTATTGCTTCTTCCTAGAATCTTTTACACAATTTATTTTCATTAAGTATGGTCCTTGCCATTTCCTAAATTATCTTATTCTTTCTTTCCATAAATCCATTTTGTTGAGGAGTTCTAGGGGACCAGAAGCAATAGTGAATTCCTTTTTCCTCACAGTATTCAACAAATTTTCTATTCTCAAATTCACCACCATAATTACTATGAATGGATACAATTAATATTTGCTTCTCATTTTTAACTAGCTTTGAAAGAGAAGAGAACATTGAAAATGTTTCATCTTTGTTAGCCAATAGAATTACTTATGAGAATCTAAAGTAGTCATCTACGATGACATACACATATATCTTTCCTCCACGACTAGTAATATCTGATGGTAAAAAAAGATCCATGTGTAATAGTTCTAGAGGTCTAGATGTAGACACCTCATTCTTGGGATGGAAAGACACTTTGGTTTGTTTTGACATTTGACAAGCTTTACATATCTAGCTCTTGAAATACTTCAGTTTGGGCAAACCATTTACAAGATCCTTTTTCCACAAGGTTTTGATATTTGATATGTTACTGTGTCCCATCCTTTTGTGCCACAGTCATAGGTCATCTTTAATAGCAATTAGGCATTTTTCTATAATCTCATATAGTTGAACTAGATATATGTTTCCATGTCTTTTTCCTCTGAACAATAGACTACTATCCTTATTGAATATATTATATGCGGATGGTTCAAACACAACTTTGTGACTTTTATCACATAATTGGCTAATACTTAGTGATTGTGTTAGAGTCCATCTACATATAATACATCTTCTATGCATGCATTACATAGACCATAAAATTTACCTATACCCCTAATGAAACCTTTGTCATTGTTACCGAAGGCAACTGTTCCTCCATTCATTGGCTAAGTTTTTGAACAGATTCTTGTTCCTAATCATGTGTCTAGAACATCCATTGTCCATGAACTAGGAACTTTTAGTCATGGCTTTAAGGATTAACTGCATACAAGTAAACATTCTTCTTACCTCTTTAGTACCCAAGCATTGGGTCCAACGGTGTTGGTGAGCTTGTGTGTATAAAATTATTGTGAATAATTCTTGGGTTTTCATTTCAGTTTTGCACCGCTTCCTTGGATCATTTTTGTATAGCAATCATAGACTTTATGTCTAACTCTATTACAGAAATGGCATGTGTTTGGAATCTTACTAGGTGCATTGTAATCCATTGGTTTCTTCGCCCAAGAATGTCCTATGAACCTTTTAATGTTTGGAGAATTTCCTCTTTCTTTTGTGAGGTTTATACCTTTGGACCATCAAGCAAATTTCTGTGGATCTTCATCATTAGAATGCTCACAATCAAGTCCCTTTTTGCTAGTTTGACCAGTCATTCACATGAACTTGGTAACTGATTCTCCTAGGTTGAAGAATTTGTTTAGCATATTATTCAATATTTCTCTCTCCTTTTTCAAATTTCTTACTTTTTTTTGTAGAGATAGATTTCTCTCCTCCAATATTGTATTTAATTTGATAGTTGAATCAAAATTCCTCTTCTTTTGAGTAACTTTTGGCCGAGAGTTTCAAACTCCTTGAAGAGATATTTATATGATTGCTATAGCTCATCATGCATTCTGCATTTGGTATAGTTACTATTTAAGCTTGAAGAGTCAGAACTATAAGAGTAGTAAGATTTTACCTTAGTTTCTAGTTCTGTTGTGCAATATTCTTTGGTGGAGAGTTGGCCCATCAACTCATTTTCTACATGGGCTATGCCACAGATTTTTGCGAAGTTCCCCACTTCATGATCATCTCTTTTATTTGAGCTTGTGCCTGAGGATTTTCATCATTTACATATATTCCTCTGGCCTGATTTCTTGATGACTTCTTGTATTATTTTTCTTTTCATTTCTTTCATTTCTTTTATCTCAATCATTCACGTTCACTTTTTCTTTAGTAGGACACTCTGCAATCATGTGTCCAACTACTCCACATTTGTAACATGTGGGAAAATCTTTCTTTCTCTTAGCCTTTTTCTTTTCTCTTTATTGTCTAGGCTGTCTTCTTGAGGTATTACCTCTATTGCCCCTTACGAGCTTTCTAAAATTTTTGGCCAACATGGCCATGTCATCTTTAGACTATGATGTGGATTCACTACTGATCTCTTTGGTTGTTTTGAGAGCAATGATTTTCTTTTGTCTGGTTGGTTCTTCTTTTTGCTTTTGAATAGCTCATGTGACATCAAGGAGCTAATGAGATCATCTATAAAGAGCACAGTCAAATCCTTTACTTCTTCTATTGTAGTGATTTTCTGGTTCTAAGATTCTGGTTGTGCTTTCAGGATCTTCGTAACCTATTCAGAATCAGAAACTTCTTTTTCTAGTCCTTTCAACGCATTTGTAATCTTAGAGAATCAAGCATACATCTCCTTCTCTCATCTTAAAGTTTTCCAGTTCACTTATTAATATATTCCTCTTAGTCCCTTTGACCTATGAGGAATCCTCATAAATAGATACTAACTTATCCCAGATGTCCTTTACAATAGTACAAGAAGACACTCTATCAAACTTGGTGGCAAATAGTCCAAAGAACAATGATTTTATAGCCTTTGCATTGTTTTGTACTATGGTGGCCTTTTCTCTAGCTCACACACCAATTTCATTGGTTGGAAGGGTGACTCCTACTTCAATAGCCTTCCAATAGTCCATATCATTGATCATAATAAATTGATTCATTCTCAACTTTCAATAAACAAACTTGGTTCCATCAAATGGGGGGGCTGGGTAAATGATTGCCCCTTGGAAAATGCATAAGTAGAGGATGATGGGCCTGCCATTGGATCACTACAAGTATTTATATAGCTGGCTCTGATACCACTTCTCAGTCCTAAAGGTTAGGTAAATACCTAAGAAGGGAGGGGTGAATTGGGTAACGAAAAAATTTTGTTAAAACCCCTTGTATGTTAATGTCCTACTAGCAAACAATGTAATCAACAGTTGACACACAAATGATCAAGGTACAAGGATTTTTATAGTGGTTCGAGTCAACACTTTACTCCACGCTTTCAAGAACATAGTCCTTTTAATGTCTTGGGTTCCACTATCACATATAATAGAATACAATTAGTGCATCCAACACAATTTAGATTTCAGCTCTAGGGGGCGTAAACACAGTGCAACTTGCACTCTTCTAGATTAGCTCTAGGGTGCATAAACTAGTGCAACCCATACTCTTCTGGATTAGCACCAAGGGGTATAAGCAATACAACTCTTGTCTATAAGACATGCTTCATAGACAGTCATAGCTCTTCTTGAGACTGGTCTCAAATACTAGCTTAAGGAAACTACAAGTATAGAATACAGAGGTTGAATGCACTTATACAAGTGTTTATAGAAGGCTCAGGGGAATAGTTTTGAAACTTGAATGTAGGATTAAAAGCTTTCCCCGAATGCTTATTGTAGGGCTTTTATTGATGTAAAAAATTGAAGGATGAAGGCTCAAGTCTCT
Organism: Pouteria campechiana; assembly: GCA_036873735.1. NCBI lineage: Eukaryota > Viridiplantae > Streptophyta > Magnoliopsida > Ericales > Sapotaceae > Pouteria > Pouteria campechiana. The sequence goes on from JAYJMB010000001.1 coordinate 711,875, forward strand.
TGAATGTATTGGAAGGTTTTGGCTCAGTAACAGTATTCAATTTTCTTAGCTTGCTTTCTTCTTCTTCTTCATCTCAGCATTACTCCTCTTATATAAGCTTCGAATTCCAACCGTTGGTGGTAGGTGGTCTTCATTAAATATGGGGGACCATTCTAATCTGCTGTTATTTGAAAATGCCATCTTTTAATTAATTCTTATAAGCTGGGATTGTTTGAATCGCGAAATCGGGCTCAAGAAATGATCAGGAAGAAATAAATGCAAATGGAACGACATGACCGGAATTGGTCACCTTCGGAATGGACCAAAGGATTTTCCATTATTATTGATTCTTTCCTCAATTGTTTACATCTGCTGTGTACATCAGA
>JAYJMB010000001.1:712339-735739 GCA_036873735.1 Pouteria campechiana
AGGGGTGTACGATTTCACCGGATAAATCATATTCAGTTCCATTAGTTTTAACACTCAATGTTTGTTCTTATGTTGACAACAATGAGTTTCTCTTAATTAATTGCTATTCTTTCTCAAGTCATAGCAACCTATTTCAATTGGCTAATTTCCTACATCTCTGTGAAAATTCCAACTAATTAAGATGCATTAAGATCAAGAACTCATAACGTTGCATAAGCTTCATGGATATCTCTGTCATCATGACAATCTTATGGTGCTTAATTATGGTCTAATTCAATTATTGCTTTGCGGCCTCAAATTGAATCACAAATCATGTAAAAAAAGAGGTAGCATTCTTTCACAAGCATTAAAATTGGATTAAACACTCAATATAAATAATGAACAACCAAAGAAATTCATTAAACATAATAAAACCAAATACTCATTATCCGGATACATCGTTCCCTAAGATTAATGTATGTAGCTCATGATATAATCAATAAAAATCATACACATTGTCTTAAACATGATCAAACAATGAAAATGAATGATAAAGAATAAGAAAAGATCGATAGAAACTCTTCTCCAAGCAATGCTCTGCTTCTTTTTGCTCCTTGGACAACTTTCCTTCAATGCAAGAGAGATCTCCTTCCTAAATCACATGTAGCTGCCTCTCTTCACTCTTTTTCATTGCTAGCCCTTGCCAAAAACATCCCAACATTTTCTGAGGGTGACCCCATATTGCTTTTTATAGTTTCCCAATTAAAAATTTAATTTTTGCAACATTTTCAATAATTTCTAGAAATTTTGGATCTTGCCTCCCAAGCCAGTGTCGCAACATTGAAAATTGCCATGAAATCTTATGTCGCGATATTGCCTGTTAGTGTCACGATGTTAAGTCTATTGCCACTTTAATGTGGCAACACACTTATTCTGTGCCGCTACATTGTTGTTCTTCATTCACTGTACATGTTCTTCTTCTCCAATGTTGTGACACACTTTGTCTGTTTCACTACATTGAGTCTTCTTCTTACCTTTTTGCCTTGATTTTCTCATTTTTTGTACTTCTTTGCTCTCTTTTACCTACAAACACATAACACTCATAAATTTATCAAATTAATAGAAAACAACTCGTAATATACTAAAACGAAGTACGAAAAATGTGATATATAAGTGAATAATATTCACTTATCACTTCTTGAAGTTGATAGTTAATTTTTAAGGAAGTACTAACTTTTATGTTGAGGATTCTTGTCTCCCTCTTACTTTGGTCTAGATTCACCATTTATTATAACATGTGACTTGTTTTTACATATATTGTTACCTGTGAAAATAGGTTACAGTGACTTGCACCTTAGTTTTGCTTGCAGGACAATGAAAAATGCTACAAGCATGTAATCTTATCAAATGAAGGTTTCAGTAGGAAGGTGACAAAGTTCTTTTACTTTGGTGATTTAATTTGTAAAGAACTTGCTGTCATTACCCATTTGAAAATGAATAATCAAGTACACTCTATGGCTTTAGATCACAAAGTTCTTGTATTGTGCAGACCTTTGCAAAGCTGATTGAGGAGAGACCAATACAAGGCAACAGAAGGAGATGAATGGTGGCCTAGTTGATCTAATGCTTGTTAATGCAAGGGAGGATTTGGATCTCAAGCTTGACTTTGATTGCATGGACATAGATGATCTGCTCATAATCACCTTGGAAGATTTGGCATTTGGACTTAGATCACTTTCATAATGAAATGTAATTGTCTATTGTAATTCTTAATTTTCATCTTTTGTATTTTTTGGGCAACATTTTTTTTAATTCATTGTAGGTCTTGAATTGATGTGTTAAAGCTCTTGAAAGTCAGGATTTGTTATCTTAGTCATGTGAGTTTTTTTGGGCAAGGCTATGTTTTTTACTTTTGTTCTTTGTGAATTTTTGGTTCTAAAAGGACCTGTTGTATCCATCAAGTCGAAAGCTTGGAAGCAGGCACCTTGACTAGTTTTAAAATCATATCTTTGTTGCAGTGAATTATCACCCATCAAATAATATGTTGGGGCCAACTTTGAAATTGCTTCAATTACTTCTTAACTAACATTATCCAAAATAGAAAATCAACTTTCACCTTGAATTGTGATTAATCCATCCACTAGTTTATAAGGATCGATAAGAGCCTTGGATTCGATTTTCACATTAAGGAAAACTTGTTACCAACTAAAGTTCTACTGACAAAAGCATATAGTAAAACTAGTAACTTATCGTCTCAGTGTATTCTATGCCCTCGATGGAATATGTATCCATGAATCAGAAAAAGTGCAAACTCTAATCACATTTTCTCCAAGCAAGAGCTCCCATACCTAAAAATCCAATTCAATGTCTTTATTATCAGCAGGACAATGCATCCCAATCCAATATTAAAGTTGGGTTCCATGCAAAGCAATGAACTAGGCTTGGTCTATAGCAATTAATTAAATCCATCAACAAGCTTCATTCCGCTTTAATAGAAGGCACTTGAGTATGACAATTTGCATACTTCACAAGACTCGTATGTGCCAGACAAGCATAGGAAAAGGACATATTGCCATTTTTGCATTCCAAGCATTGAAGACACAAAGTGTCAAAGGGATAAGAATCCAAGTATGTGTAGGATGTGGGATGGGTTGCTCAATGTGAATGGCTGCAGTTGGCTTGGAGAGCATTCGTTGGTACGGATGCATGGAGATCTCTCAAGTTCCAAAGTGCAAATGCGTGGTGATAATATGTTTGCTAATTATTAAGATTATCTCTCAAATTATTAATAAAATCTAGAACATATAAAAATGTTAATTTTTCACAATCTAATCCATCGTGTACCTTTCCTAAAAAATTGTTCAAGGACGTTGAGAAAAAGAATATTGGGTATATGTTGTAGCCACTTCATACTTTATCTCACTATACCTTGCATCCAAAAAAATGTCTGCACACAATGCAAAAAATTTCAAATCTCAAGATAATTTAGCCAACAAGTGACTCATATTGTATAAGTTTCATAATGATTTGAGAGGAAATTATTTTGTGATTTATTTGATCACAAAATCATTAAAATAATAATAGATCGGTAGTTTACACTTTTAGAAATGAATTGTATTTTTAGATTTTTATTAAAAATTTTCTGAATTTATGGCATGCGAATAACTAGACATCCTATATCTTGTATTAATTAAAACATCTTGATGAACGCCACATGCCCATGATGGATAGGAACTCATTTTACTGATAAATACCTTTTAAGTTATTTAATGCTGTGAAAGTTATTTAATACTCCAATAAACACCCTTAATTTCTTAATACTCCAATAAACCACGTTAATTTTTTCACTATAATTGGCACATCACACAAATTTCTTATGGTTTTAGTAAATCTTTTTGTAAAACCTAATTTAGTTGAATCTTATTTATGGTTGAGCCTAAGATCTCCATGTGAGGAATGTTGCTACGTTGAATAGATTTACTTTGCCAGGACGATGCGAGGAGAGTCTATAAAATTGAGTTGGAATCCTAGGCATGAAAATAGGGGCAGACTTTGTCGAGTTTACTGATTTGTGGTATTTGGAGATGGTCTGTTAGCTTAAAATTTTACATTCAATATAAACTCTCACGGGAATTTCTACACAAAGACCATTGGATACATTGTGTGACTATTATTATGGAGTGCAGTAAATTTATTTATGCTCTGTAGTGCAGCAGAGCATCCCTGTATTCATGCGTGTGACCACATGCGTGTGTATGTGTGCTTTTAAACATATTCCCAACGGTGCTTCCTTCATTTTAAGGAAAAGAAGTTAGATAATGTGTCTGAATCCAATGCAACATGTTCTATTATATAATATAGTACAACATGCATTTGAGCCTTTGAATTTCAAAGGGATAGCTGGAGGAAAGTTCTCTGGAATTAGTGTGAGAGTAGTAGCAACCCTATGAATCTAATGGGGGCCTTCTTCCCTTATCTAGTTTTTTCTCCCATTCATTAATTTTACAAATATACCACCATCTTATCTCTTTTGGAGTTTTATTGGCACAAGTAAACTTCCAACCTCCATATGCATGGTTCTTATTATTGGAGAAGATCATCCTTTCATCATTGATAATTATCATTAAGGATTTTATAAGATAAAAAATAGACCTAAAAACTGATAAAGTATATCAATAACCTATGAAAGGAAAGAAAGATTTGATGTGGATAGCAGGGAGCATTCCCCAAGTCTCTTTCTATCAGAGCGAGCCTCTTAAATGGCGATGTATCTTTTAAAATCAAATGCCTTTTAATGCCTATTTACACCATAACCCAAAAGTAGAGACAAGAGTAAAATGGAAGGAAAGATAAAAATAGGGCGACTAGATGGTCCATGTAACCATGAGTAAAGATAGAGATTTGCAACCTTAGATAAATAGTTCCATGTAAGTTTTTAGGGAAATTAAATTAATTGATAAAATTTAAAATGTTATAAATTTTCAAGGTGAAAAAAATTAGCTAAATGGGAAACTAAAATTCATCACTAGATAAAGGAATAAAGTCAAATGACTTAACTGTGGAAGTTATTAACAATCTGTTGACTTAGATGAATGGGAGGTAAAAGTTTTATTTATTTGAAAATGTCTCTCATGATACTTTTACTATTAATTATTTAATTTATATCTTTTGTACTAATACAAAATTACATTTGTATCTTAATTTTATAATAATAAAATATCCTATTTAAAATGTTGATCTTTAAAAAGTCACTTAGCTTCGCATTCCTATGGGTAATAAATAATTTTTTTAAATTATGTTAAAGGCAATTCATCTTACCATAGTTGGCAAATAATACAATTGCTTGGAAATCAAAATGCAATTACATTTTTTCTAGAGAATGCCATGGATAATTTGTAAATATAAAATTAAAAACTAAAATTTAATTATTTACATTATTTAATTATTTTTAAATTAGATTTGTCTTGTTGGAAATTATCACATAGATAATTGAAAATAAGCTATATACCTTAATATGTGAAAATGTAAGATTTTAGGATCTGATTGATTTGCCTTATAAGGCTTGTACTCACTCTATGGGTCAGCTACTAGTGTCTCTCACCTTTTACATGTTTCAAATACCTAGAGACGAGAACTGATGAATTCTTCTAGAATAACCATAAAGAATAGGCACTGGATCTAATAAAATGAGTTCTACTTTAACTAAAATAGAACCTAAATCCAGACTGTTGGAAATCAATTGTGCGATGGATTTGTGGTTAATTGATCAAAGGGCAAAATGTAAACTCTTTCATGCTAAAGGGGTCTTATTACTTGTCTGACCCAATGCTCCTTTTGTGTTTGCCATCAGTTTCTCCATCTTCTTTCCAAATCCCAATCTCCATTTGACCTGCTAACACACAAAACCTAAAAATCCATCGCCATTGCATCCTAAATCTGAGATGATGATGATAACAATAGAAAGAAAGCCCTTCTTCCTTGTCTTTCTCTATTTAGCAGCACTTGACCTTGACACCCATTAGGTTTTTTTATTCTAATGCAAGTATACATGATCACAAGTAATATAGATGAGGTAAGTTAAGTATTATTCCCACAAGGAAGTACGTTGTGTCACACTAAGTACTAAACTTATATCAAATCAATATTATTTGATTAAGTGAATTACAACAGATGCTATAATAATTAAATCTAAACAAAATAATGAAGTTGATAAATCACAAGAGAAAAGGAAGAAAGATTAATGGATGGATTATCTAGGGATTCAACTTCACCTAGCAAGTCCACTTATATTGATGAATTGCATTGAGTAGATTATCATTCCTCTCATGCACTAAAACATCTATCACTCTTTCTCAAGTGCTATGACAGGTGTGCCTATTAAAGTGATCTACTATGTATATATGCAAATCCACATCAATAAACCCATTAGGTCTAGGCATCCACGTGTGATGATATATGCACTCGCAAGGTTATACTCACATGGATTGCACATGTACAATAGCTATCTCTAAACTTCATTGCATTATATGTTCTTCAATTCAAGAGTTTATTCCTAATTCATTTCTCTTGAGCAAGAATTAGGAATCTCAGTTCATATACATGGTAGTAAATCACATACATGCATTAAACATAGAAAAGAAGAAACAATGAGGAAGAAGTGGTGTGCTGTCGTAGGCAACCAAATTTAGAACCTTACTCTAATTAAATTACCTATAGTAGAGTGAATAAAGGTCGATCCCATGAGGAGTGTCTAGCTTAGTTTGATGCAATGTGAATAAGAAAATGGGGTTTTTGAATATGATGAATAAAGTGTTATAGAAGAAATCTATCAGAGAAGAAAACCTTGGTTAAAGACAACATCCACCATTAGAATCTCATAACTGATCATTGATACAATTATAAATCAAATCATACTTTAAATATTCACCATTAGAATTATTGTTCCTATCTCTCCTTCAATTTAGTTAATTAGAAACCAACATTCTAATTAACCCTAACCACTAAAACAACCTTAGACTAATGCTAAAGGTTTAATCTAATAGTAGCCTTAAGATTTATAGAGATTGGTGAAACTAAACAACATAAGCACTAGTGGTTGCATTTAATTTAGTCAAATATTCTTTCTAAGATTTAATAATTGCAATAGGGGTAAATTATTAAACCCTAGTTGCTTTACAAATTAGAGGGATCAAACAATTACAAATTTTATATCTAATCTAGCAATAGATTGCAATGAATAATAAACTAGTAGGCCTCCTAGCAATTAAGCATGACAATCATAATCATGAACATAGAAGAACATTCAATACACAAAGTATAAATTAAATAATTAAATCAAATTAAATCTCATAGTATATTGATTCTAAGGCTTCTGTCTCCTTAAACTAAGAATAAAAGTTTAGCCATGCAGGGCCATGAAATCGCAAAGAGAATAAAATAGAAAAGAGAGAAGAATAAGATTCTCTATCGAAAGCCACCAAGAAGTCCTTTCCAATCCCTAGCAAAAGAACCCTCAAAAAGCCCTATGAAACTACTATTTATAGAGAGTTAAAAATATGCAAAATATGCAAAATCCGAGAATCCAAAAAGTGGGGAATGAAGTCAGGCACCGCCGGCGCCACCCTACTGCCCGGTGTGGTGGGGGTGTGACATGGGTTGACACCAGCAGCACCAGTCTACTACCTCCAGTTTGGTGGGGGTTTGATGTGGGTTGGCGCCGGTGGTGCCAGTCTGCTGCCTCCAGTTTGGTGGGGGTGTGATGTGGGTTGGTGCCGGTGGTGCCAGTCTGTAGCCTCTGGCGCTTTGCTCCTTGTTGCTTATCCTCTGCACTTCATCTGGCGTATGATTCATACCGCGGGGGCTTCGCCCCCGCACCCTTGAGGAGATCAGTGGTGCCCTACAAGATTGGGCCTATTGGCCTAATTTATCTGTTACAACCACAAATCTCCATGAAAAATCCATACTTGTCGCACTGCGAGATCTTCAAACTGACCAAAATAGAATTTGAGTCATCATCTAAAGTTGTCCAAAATCCCTCAATTAACTTCTTTTTGCACTTAACCACTCCAATTGTCTCCTAAATCAAAATATAAGAATAATGAGTATATTTAGGAATTAAATAGGCATAAAAGATTAAGTATTAAGAGAATAAAATATGATATTTTACATTCTCATCAAATTCCCCCATAATTAACTTTTGCTCATCCTCGGGCAAAACTTAAATTTGCTCTCTCCCAAAAGAATATCAAGGTTGCAATTATCATAAACAAAGAACAACCAAAACTCTTCAAATCTCATAATATATCATGAACAAATCATTCTCACACAACCTACAATCATTCAGTAAGCATTCTCTCTAAAAGATGGATTAAACTAAATAAGTAGAACCCTCACGAAAATAAATAATATACTCTTTTATGTTTGAAGGGTATATGTTCTCCAATGAAAATGATCTAACATATGCTTGCATATTTTCTCATTCTCCATCACTGGGATCACATGTATTATCATGAATCATAAGGACTTTTCATGGGTTGTAATGGGGTTTAGGGTAAAAATGAGAAATATTTGGGAATGTAGTTCAAAAGCTATTAAAACTAGTGAAGTATAAATAAATAAACTCAATATCTAATATATAAGACATGTAAAGTCACTTGTTTTCTTCAACATCTTTCACCTTTGAATACATGATGTATAAATATACCCCTTCCCTTGGAATTTTGATATTTTCTTTTTCTTTTCTTTCATTTTTTTACTATGATATTTTTTATTTTAAGAACAACAACATGTTCTATTTCACCAATCATAGCCATTCCACAAATTTTAACACCCTCATACTTTATTTCTTGTACACCCATATATAGTACAATGATTACCTATGCTTCAGTAGATCTATGGCTTGGGTAAAGATATTAATTTTCTAGGTTTCAAATTTATAACATAGGTTCACAATAAAAATCTATAAAGCTCAACGGGGCTCAACAAGAGGAAAAAGTAATCACAAAGTAGGCTATTTAGCTCATGTAGTTCAAAACAAAGAAGGCCTTAATCATGTTCATGCATGCATGTATCAATGTGATCTTAAAGAGAATTAAGGCAAGTTTAAGAGAAACAAATCCATGGAAGAATATCTCTCCTGAAGAAAAAAATGAGACTGATGTGGATGTGTCAGTCTAAAGGCTCAAAATCTTATCAGCTTTTGTCTACAAAATTTAATCATCACCATTCTCAAGGAAAATAACTAAACCAATTAATTGCAAATTGGAAGATTACTTATTTAATCATGTTATGAATTTTTCAAGCTTAGTTGAATCTTGCTTATGATATCCTCAACATCAAATCATCAAAAACCAACAAAACAAAGGGTAAAACTTACTATCTCTCAATTTTTTTAAAAAATACAAGTAAGGATAGAAACAAAAACACAAAAAAAAAACAACCTAAACCTCAATCTAAATCCCCTCTCTCATACCTAAAACTTTCATTGTCCCCAGTGTAAGGTCAAATGCGAAGAAGATGCAAAAATAACTATAATATAAATGCAAAAATAAGAAGGAAATAAGATAAAGAAACACAAACTCCCCTTGGGTTGCCTCCCAAGAAGTGCCTTTGTTTATAGTTATTGGCTCGAATCACTACATCTTTCTTCAATTTGGAGCAATTACAAACTGAAAATAACAAAACATGCATGTAGATGGGTCAATTCCTTTAATATCTTTTATGATCCAACTGATAGCTCTCTTATGCTTCTTTAGAGCCTACACAAGCCTTTCTTCTTATAATGCACTGAGTTTACTGGAGATGATCACAGGCAAGGTTTCTCCATCTTCAAGGAACATGTAATTGAGGTGATGAAGAGGCTTCAAATCTGAAATGGATGCTTGGAAAACAAAGGGTAAAAGGCTCTTGTTAGAAACTGTTAACTCAATGTAAGGATCATTACCTGATTTTTGTAACTTTGGAAAGTCATCCAATGCTACAATAGTTTCCTGCAAATCAGTACTCAAAGGTAACATCTTATTCTCCTTCTCAAGATGTTTACTAATGGTAACTTCCAATTCATCTTTTCCATCAAGTTCAAAAGCTTCCTATACAAAAGAATCAATCACACTAATGGAGTAAACAGGATCATCATCATTAGGATATTTCATGGCATTATAAATGTTAAATTTAACAATTTTACCATCAAATTTCATAAGAAGTGTGCCACTATGAACATCTATCTTAGTCTTGGATATCTTTAGGAAGGGTCTTCCTAATAGAATGGGAGTAGTGTGATCTCCATATTAACACATAGAAATCAATAGGAAAAACCAATTCATTGACTTGCATAAGAACATCCTCAACTACACCTTTCGGATATGCATTAGATCTATCGGCTAACTAATTCACAACACTAGTCTCATTCAAAGGACCAAGTTTCAAAGAAGCATACAAAGAATATAGCATAACATTAATCGAAGCTCCTAAATCTAACATGACCTTCTAAAGTCTAGTATTACCTATCATGCAAGGGATAGTAAATATACCTGGATCTTTGCACTTTGCAGGGACTTTTCTTTGAATGATTGCAGAAGTATTATCCCCTACTCTCACCTTCTCGTACTTCTGAAGTTTCTATTTTCTCTTTGTTGTACATATTTCTTTTAGGAGATTAGCATAACAAGGTACTTGTTTAATGACATCAAAAAGTGGAATATTTACCTCACATTTACGAAAAGTCTCAAATAAATCTTGATATTGCTCAATTTTTTGAGATTCTGCTAAAGCCTTAGGAAAAGGTAATACTGGTTTATATTTAGAAAGAGGTAGAAACTTAAGTTGAGTTAGTTTATTATCCTTAGGAAGGTCCTTGTTTGCAACAATACCTTTCTCCTTTGCTTACTTTGTTAGTGTAGGAGTCATCTTTTATGGAATTTGAACCTCTTTACCGCTTCTCAAAATAATTGCACTCACATTTTCTCTTGGGTTCACCATAATTTAAGAAGGCAATTTTCTTAAATTTTGTGTCCTCCAGCCGATTAATTGTTGTTGCCATCTAACTCATTTGATTCTCCAAATTCTGAATGCTAACTTTGTTTGATTCTCCAAATTCTGAATGCTAGCTTTTGTCTCCTGTTGAAATTGCAAAGTGTTAGTGGCAAGAGACTTAACAATATCTTCTAAAGACATACTAGAGTTTGAGGATTGTCCCTGTGATTGCCTAAGTGGGTATGGCTACTGATACTACTGAAAATTTGGGCAATTTTGAGCAAGAGGTTGATTTACTTTTGGGTTCCCATAGCTGAAATTGAGATGATCCCTCCATCCTGGGTTATATGTATTTGAATAAGGATCGTACTTCCTTTATGGTTGTTCAGAAAAACCACCCATTGCATTCACCAGCTCAATAGGTTTCTCTTGAAGAGTTGGGCACGTATCAGTTGGATGTCCTACAATGGAGCAAATTTAACAAGTTTTCACTGTCTTCATATTCCCTATAGCCAATTAACTAATAAGAGAAGTTAGACTTGCATGACTAATAAGAGAAGTTAGACCTGCAATTTGTTGTTCAAGGGAGGAAACACTTACCTCATTAATAGGCTTTGATGAAGAGTCTGGCCCAATTCCAATTGTTGTGAGTTGGCTGCCATGTTTATAATCAAATTCCTTGTAGCTTCTGGAGTTTTATCCACCAATGCTCCTCCACTAGCGACATAAATCATGATCCTTTCAGTGGGAAGAAGTCCCTCATAGAAATATTGGATGAGTAGTTGCTCACTGATCTGATGATGGGGGCAACATGCATATAATTTCTTGAAATGCTCCCAATATTCATATAGGGATTCTCCATTATGCTGCCTCACACCACAAATTTCTTTCCTAATGTTGGCCACCCTTGAAGATGGGAAATATTTTTCCAAAAATAACCACTTCATCTCATTCCATGTTGTGATGCTCCTAGAGGGTAGATAATAGAGGCAATCCTTAGCCAGATCTTTCAAAGAGAATGGAAAAGCTCTCAATTTTATCTACTCTTCAATCACCCCTATCGGTTTCATACTCGTACACACCATGTGAAACTCCTTTAGTTGCTTCTGAGGATCGTCACGTACAAGACCATGAAAAGTGGGCAAGAGATGTATTAGTCCAGATTTTAGTTTCAAATTAATAGTAACATTTAAAGTAGGAATCATTATGCATAAAGGTTGTTGACCAAAATCAGGTGTGGCAAGCTCTTTCAAAGTTCGAGTTTCAACCATGATTTCCTCCTTTTCAAAATTTCTTCAAGCTTCACTCCTTAACCTATGCAAAGTTCTTTCAATTTCTGGTTTGTACTACAAATCATCTGATTAGAAGATCGAGTAGTAGTAATAACAATAAAAGAATATCTAATAAACCCTAAAACAATAAAAACAAAAATAAATAGGAAAAATCACAAAGGCATAAAAATCAACTAGACTGCCTCCTTGGCAATGGCGCCAAAAATTTGGTGTACTATTGTAGGCAACCAAATTTAGAATTACCTGTAGTAGTGTGAATAAGGGTTCATCCCATGAGTAGTGTATAGCTTAGTTTTATGCAATTTGAACAAGAAAAAGGGGGTTTTGAATGTAACAAAGAAAGTATTATAAAAGAAATCTATCAGAGAAGAAAACCTTAGTTTAAGTCAACATACACCATCAGAATCTCATAACTGATCATTGATGTAATTATAAATCAAATCACACTTTAAATATTCACCATTGGAATTATTTTTCCTATCACTCTTTCAATGTAGTTAATTAAAAACTAGCATTCTAATTAACCCTAACCACTAAACAACCCTAGACCAGCGCTAAAGGTTTAATCTAATAGCAGCCTTAAGATTTGTAGATATTGGTGAAGCTAAACAACATAACCACCAGTGGTTGCAATTAATTTAGTCAAATATTCTTCCTAAGATTTAATAACTGCAATAGTAGTAAATTATTAAACCTTAGTTGCTTCACAGATTAGAGGGATCAAACAATTATGAATTTTATATCTCATCTAGCAATAGATTGCAATGAATAATAAACAAATAGGCCTCCTAGCAATTAAGCATGACAATCATAATCATGAACAAAGAAGAACATTCAATACACAAAGTATAAATTGAATAATTAAATCAAATTAAATCTCACAGTATATTGATTTTAAGGCTTCTGTCTCCTTAAACTAAGAATAAAAGTTTAGCCTTGCAGGGCCATTAAATTGCAAAGAGAATAAAATAGAAAAGAGAGAAGAAGAAGATTTTTGTCGAAAGCCACCAAGAAGTCCTCTCCAAACCCTAGCAAAAAAACCCTTAAAAAGCCCTAGGAAACTACTATTTATAGAGAGTCAAAAATATGCAAAATATATAAAATCCAAGAATCTAAGAAGTGGGGAACAAAGTTGGGCACAGCCAGCATCGGATTAGCATTGTCCGCACCACCTTGCTGCCTAATGTGGTGGGGGTGTGACGTGGGTAGGCACCGAAGGCTCCAATCTATTGCCTCCAGTTTGGTAGGGGAGTGATGTGGGTTGGTGCTAGTAGCGCCAGTCTACTGCCTACAATGCTTTACTCCTTGTTGTTTCTCCTATGCACTTTGTCCAATGTATGATCCATACTATGGGGGCTTTGGCCCCACACCCCTGAGGAGATTAGTGGTGGCCTGCAAGATTGGGCCTAGTGGTCCAATCTCTCCGCTACCACCACAGATCTCCATGAAAAATCCATGTTTGTCGCACCATCAGATCTTTGAACTGACAAAAACAGAATTCGAGTCATTATCTGAAGTTGTCCAAAATCCCTCAATTGACTTCTTTTTGCACTTAACTACTCTAATTATCTCCTAAATCAAAATATAAGAATAATGAGTATATTTAGGAATCAAATAGGTGTCAAAAATTAAGTATTATGGGAATAAAATATGATATTTTGCATTCTCATCAAGAAGATAATCAAACTCAAAAATCAAACATCAACATGAGACTCATTGCTAGGATCTAACCTTAGATAAAAAAAATTTAGAACATCATATTTGATTTAAAACCAAGCAAGTAATTGATAAACATCATAATAAAACAAGTTTGAACGTTGATTCCAATTACAAAAGATGAACTGGAACAAGGAAAACAGAATATTAAAATTACAGCAGCTTTCTCCAAAGATGTCCTTGCTCTAAGCTCTCTCTCTCTTGTCTCCTTGCAAAAGTCTTCTAAAGTCTATTTAGATGTATTCCCCCTTATTATAGCTGAAATCCTCTTTCAATAAGCTAATTTAGGGTTATCTTGCACCTCCATATGAATTTCCCAAGTTACTTTATGCATAGAATATGCAATTGCTAAAAAATCATGTTTTCGCGTGTAAAGTCTGTCCACTAGGAACAATTTTAGTATTTTCATCATAACTTTCTCATATGAAGTCTAAATCATCGATTATTAATTCATTGGAAAGATAATTTTAATATCTACATCTTTATGTTAAACACTTTCTCTGAATCATCCTTAATATGTGCCAAAAACTACCTTACAATAACCCCTATTAATGGACATTTAAAATTGTGTTTAGAAATTTCTAGAGATAATTGTAGTATTTTGGCCATAACATCCTCATAATAAGTCTGAATCATGTGATTCTTGATATTTTGGATAGATAATTTTAATTTACAACTTTTATGTTGAACATATTTTCTCAATCAGCCTATATCTATACCAAATTCTACCTTGAACTGCCACTGAAATATTGCAATTTTTCTTGCATGCGAAGCATCCAAAACTAGAAATCCTTCTTTAATTGAATTGTCGCACACACATCTCACCATCTGATTTGCTCACAATTCACATTAAAACTTTCAAAAATACTTTGAAAATAGTGTGTTGAAGTTCTAATTGAATTGCAATCAAAGTACTAACTTCATCTCTATGCAATTAATCTTAAACATGCATCTAGCAATCTATCTACTAGTTGTCCACTTCATAATCAGCTACATAATCTCACTTTATCATCATAATTAATGCTTGATTAATGGCTAAGATTGATGCTCTCACAATGGTACATTCCCAAGAATAGTATATTTTCACTCAAATTTACCTAAATTCTACCAATTTATGTGAAACACAAATTAAATCCATTGAGTGCAATATTTGATATAACATGGATTAAATCATGTCAATTGAGGATCCAGAATATGTGAATTTAGGTATTGAAAAATGATAAAATATGAGCTTATCAAGATTTTTAACCCATCACTGGCAATAACCTAAAATCGATCACCGGCAGTAAGGCGACACAAGTAAGAAGAAGAAATGCCCTTTGGCGGTTAAGGACAATTGGTGGCACCCTATTAACCCATCTAAATAGAGTTGGCAGTGTGGTTTCTTCCCAAATCTATCCTTGCTTCCATCTCTAGCTACCATCAATGGCTCCAACTATGTCTTTGCATCTTTATGTGGCCTTCTTTAACATAACAACCTTCTATCAAAAATACTGAAATTAAGATGACATTTAGGAATTTTGAGATCCAAGGCTCAAGTTGATTCGTATATTTTCACTCAAATTTACCTAAATTCTACCAATTTATGTGAAACACAAATTAAATCCATTGAGTGCAATATTTGATATAACATGGATTAAATCATGTCAATTGAGGATCCAGAATATGTGAATTTAGGTATTGAAAAATGATAAAATATGAGCTTATCAAGATTTTTAACCCATCACTGGCAATAACCTAAAATCGATCACCGGCAGTAAGGCGACACAAGTAAGAAGAAGAAATGCCCTTTGGCGGTTAAGGACAATTGGTGGCACCCTATTAACCCATCTAAATAGAGTTGGCAGTGTGGTTTCTTCCCAAATCTATCCTTGCTTCCATCTCTAGCTACCATCAATGGCTCCAACTATGTCTTTGCATCTTTATGTGGCCTTCTTTAACATAACAACCTTCTATCAAAAATACTGAAATTAAGATGACATTTAGGAATTTTGAGATCCAAGGCTCAAGTTGATTCAAGTCAAAATGCAAGGCTCAAGTTGAATCAAATCAAAAGGCAAGGCTTAAGTTAATTCAAATAAAAAGATTTGAACAAGAAGAGATACAATACAAGAACAGATGGCATGGAATAGAACAAAAACCAAACTCAAAACACATATAAGCATAAGGTAGGTTCAAGAATTGTCAATATAGCATCTAGGCATTCTACATTGAAATAATGTTAACCAAGTAAGATCCACTTACATTAAAACAAACTATTAGGACATTCATTTAGGTGAAGGAAATCAATAGAACAATAAGAATATTGATGAGAGCTGGGGTTGCCAATAATAATCATGACAAAATTCAAGAATTTTTTTGACAAACAATGAAGAATAGAGTTTGAGATATAGAATTGCACAAAAGTAGGGAGTTAATATTAAGAATAAGAAATGAAAACTGAAATTCAACCCAAAAATTCAAAAAATTTCAACTCAAAACACATAAACAGAGCATCTCCTTACAACATAGATGTCTAAACACAATGTCCATGCAATAAAATGACAATATATCCATGCAATAAAATGAAAATATATCAAAAATATAATTCACATAGAGGAATTTGGATAAACATAGGGTTTTTGCGATTTAAGAAACCCTAAAAACACCAAAATCTTGATTTTTGAAGCAAAGCGTAGGGCTTTTCAAAATTCCTTCCAAACAATAAAGATACAATTTTATTCATCATATGGTATCAATTTTGCATAAGAAAAACATGAGATAAATGAAGGATTAGGAAGAAAAACTTCAAATCCGCGCATCCTAGGGCAAAAACAAAAAACCCATTATGAAGAATGGAAGACGAGACTGTACCATGATTTTGATAATGAAGAATGAAAGAAATTGACCCAAATTCATCCTAACGCACAATGGAGAGGAGCAAAAACCTTGGAGAGGCAAATGGAATAACTGGTTTTAGGGAGAAGATGAATAATTATCCAACCTAAATCGCTCATTTAAGTTATGCTCCTGGCTTCAAATCCATCAACATTTTATAATAGTCACTGTTTTATAAAATAGATAAAGTTCACACATATATGTCTTTAATTTTATGTAGGCTGCATCATGCAAATGGATCAATAATGCCAAAATCTATTCTAATTTGCACAAACCTATTAATGGGAGTGGTTTTGTGAAATATCTACCAATTGATCTTTAGTAGGAATAAATTGAATAGAAATGTCTTTTAAATGAACATGATTCTTAATGAAGTGATGTCTTATCTCAATGTGTTCAGAACATAAATGTAATACTAGATTTTTAGTCAAATTTATTATGCTTGTGTTATCACATTTGATAGGAACACATGAAACCTTAAAGTCATAGTCACTTAACTGTTGTTTCAACCAAAATATTTATGCACAACAACTAGCTGTAGCTATGTATTTAGCTTTAGCTATTGATAATGCAACTGTACTTTATTTCCCAAGGCACCAAGATACAAGCATACTATGTAGGAATTGATAAATTCCACTAGTACTTTTTCTATCTACTTTGTATCCAACATAGTCAGCATTACAATAACCAACTAAATCAAATGATGAGCCTTTAAGATACCAAAATCCTAAATGACATGTTTCCACAAGATATTTGAAAACGCGTTTGATGTGACTCCTTCAGATTTGACTGAAATTGAGCAAACATACACAGGTCTACTGACTGTCAAATATAACAAACAACTAATCATGTTCCTATATAACCTTTGATCTACACTTTTACTAGTTTCATCTTTATCCATTTTGATACTTGCACTCATAGGGGTTGGCATGCATTTTAAGTTTTCCATTTTGAACTTTTTCAACAATTCTTTGATTTATTTTATTTGTGAAATGAAAATAACTTTATTAGTTTGTTTCACTAGTAATCCAAGGCAAAATGTTAGTTCACCCATGATACTCATTTCAAATTCACTTTTCATTAAATTTTCATACTCCTTGTAATAATATCATTTATAGAACCAAAGATGATATCATTCACATAGATTTGTATAACAAGAATGTCTAAATGAATATGTTTAATGAATAAAGTTGTGCTAACTTTACCTCTTTGAAACTTTCTACTCAGTAAAAACCCACCCAGTCTTTCATACCAAGCTCTTAGAGCTTGTTTAAGACCATACAATGCTTTTGTGAGTTTAAATACATAATTTGGATGTTCATGATGTTCAAAGCTTGAAGGTCGTTTAACATAAACTTCTTCATTTAAATATTCATATAAGAATGCACTCTTTACATCCATTTGAAATAATTAAAATTGTTTGAAAGATATAAAAGCAAGTAATATTCTTATAGCCTCAAGTCTGGCAATAGGTGTAAAGGTCTCATCATAATCTATTCATTCTTCTTAGAAATATTCCTGTCTACCAAACATGCTTTATTTCTTACAATGATCCCAGATTCATCAAGTTTATTTTGAAAGATCCATTTTGTGCCAATGACAGACTGATCATTTGGTTCTAGCACAAGTGTCCACATATTGTTACGTTTAAACTAATCTAGCTGTTCTTGCATTGCTATGATCCAATTTTTATCTAAAATAGTATTTTTTACTACTTTAGGTTCAATATAAGATAAGAAAGCAAAATTACCACAGACATTATGAAGTGAGTTTCGAGTTCTCACTTTTTCATACACATCTCCTTTGACATCCTCTAATGGATGATACCTGTGAGTATGAACTGACTGGGATGATTCAGGCAACTCACCTTCATTTACCTATTCTTCATGAGTTTCAATGGTTTACTCAAGAAGATATGATGATTTGGCTTGTGGTAAATCTTTAGATCCTTGCTGAACTTCATTTGATGCTTCAAGGAAATCAAATCTCTCATTATCATCATCTACAAAATTAACCTTTCTTGGCCAAGAGTTAGTCTCATTGAATTTTACATGGACTTACTTTCTACCATGTATGCTTGCTTATAGTAGATTCGGTATGCTTTGTTAAAAGAAGAATACCTTATAAATATGTTGGTCCCATGTAGTGATAGCTCAAGAGGGGAAGGGTGAATTGAGCATATAAAAATTATTGCCAAATAAAAATTAATGTGCTAAGCAGAAATGATATTGTAGTGCATATGTGAGTTTCATAGTTGTTCGCACTTTCTGATGTCAGCTTTAAGCACAGAATCCGCTTTACTTAACTATTCTTTTTTTAAACAAGTTATCATGTGTGTGTGTGATGATGTACGTGATAATATATGCTAAGTAAAGTAATAAAGAATAAAACAAATAGGCAAAAACACACACACACACAAACAACAGAGTTTTTATTGTGGTTTGGGAACCCCGTCCCTATATGCAGTCTTCTAAGAGCACACACTCATTGTGTCTTGGGTTCCACTATATCTAATATAATGGAAATAGACTAGTGCTCTTAATACTCTTTTAGATTCTAGCTCTAGGGGGCATATACAGTGTTCACAAGACTCTTCTAGATTCTAGCTCCAGGGGGCATAAACATAGTACTCTTAGCACTCTTCTAGTTTTCACAAACTCACCAGAAAACTCACTGGTTTTGAAGATAACCAACAACTCAAACAATGTTGTTTTCCTGAGCTCACCAACAACTCGTACAATGTTGTTTTCCCGAGCTCACCAATAACTCATACAATGTTATTTTCCTGAGCTCACCAGAAACTCATATGGCTGATTAGTAGCACTCATTTTGCAAATTATTTTGCCTCTTATACTAGGCTGATTTGTATAGAGTTTAAGTACATATAAAATGATTTCACATTGAAGCACATTAGATATCAATACTCCAGAAGTATGATTAAGATAGATATTTATGGCTCTTTATCTATCAGTGCAATGGAGATTGATTATTTAGGAGGAAGCATAGTCTAATTGAGAGAGAGGTTTCTTGTTTAAGCTTTATTCTCATTTTTCTCTCAGCTTCCTCAACCTTCTTCGTTAACATTGCACTACCTTAAGAATCTTTTATTCGTTGGAGATAGTTGGCTTTCTTTGAATGTTGAAGACCATTCTGAATTTTCTTCCATTGAAAAATGTCTTCTTGACAAACTCATTGTAGCTGGAAAGCCTATAGTGCCATCCTTGAAGAAGATGCCTTTTCGGTTTAGGCAAACACCATATAGAGACTTTTCTGCATGACTGACTCTTTCATCATTTTGGAAAGATGCCCATTAAGCCTAAAGGGATGCAACCTCTAAGAGTTGCAATCTTTGTTAGAGTGAAGGTTACTTTCCTTTGAATTTCTTTCCATCTTTAGTTAAGCTTAATTTGCCCGGTTTATTTATTAGAATCTGCTTTGAATGAAAGTTTGACCGGAGAGTGTAGTCAGAAATGTTTTATACTAGTAGCTTCTACTCATTATGATATACCATAGAGATTCAGCCATAGTTTATCTAAGGACTTTATCTAATTAAGTCCTAGATTATCTTTTGTAAGTAACAAACAAATTAGCTCTAAGTAGATCCACATTATAGACAACTTATTCTTTGTAAATTTATCTGAGATCATTGCAGCAATTTTACTTCATCTTCTAGTTTGTCTATTATAAGTGACAGATGAATTACAAAGGTGAAAATGAAGTTCTTCCTTTTACCGTTCATTAGACAAAGTAGCTTTGTCTATTGGTTTGTCTTTTGTAAGTAACAGACGTCTCTTATTGACGCTGATAGGGCTTCTTCATGGAAGACAAATTGACTTTGTTGATTGTTTATCTATAGAGAACCGCAGGCAAAGTTTGCAAGCCACAGACAAAGTCTTCTAAATAGTTCGTCTGATGGGTTGTCTATCATAAGTGATAAACGAAGTTACAAGGCATGAATGAATCCTCTTTCTAGCATTTTGTCTGATGGTTTGTTTGTTAGAATTAACAGAAAAATCATTAAGGCATGTATGAATCATTTCTTCAGTGGTTCGCTTGGTTTATCTGTTGTAAGTGATAGATGAACTTGTAGATGAAGTTGGCAGACAAAGTTGTTCATTTGTGGCTACTGTACTGCTTCTACTTTGTCTTTTGTATCTTCTATAGAGGATTGTAGACAAGTTCCTTGATCTTCTTTAGTTTCAGATTGAATTTTTATGATAGACAAATGCTTGAATAGTTTGACTCTATTTTTAGCTCTTCATTTGTCTGAGTTCACCTCCATTTCATCTCTGTTTCTGCAAACTAAATTTGTCTTTGTGTTGCAGACAGATGTTGAGTATAAGCAGTTTATCTAACTTGTTTGTGGAACAATTTGTCTAAATCTATCTTAGGTAGATGCTATCTGACTTTGAATTTATCTATATGAATTTTATTTGATCACTCATTAAGGCTTGAACTTCATAGCTACAGATGTATTTCATGGCTTCTTTTCAAAGTTTCAATGTCCTTCTTTCTAAGCATTCTTCTCTTCTTTCGATCAGTGGATTTTACTTGTTAATGCACTCTCTATATACATTGTCCACTGTATTTGAGTTGTTTCCCTGTACAATATTTATATCTATTTCTACAATGCTTGGGAACATAATTGTCAGTACCATAAGTGTTTACTCAT
This sequence comes from Pouteria campechiana, assembly GCA_036873735.1. NCBI lineage: Eukaryota > Viridiplantae > Streptophyta > Magnoliopsida > Ericales > Sapotaceae > Pouteria > Pouteria campechiana. Next base: position 733,346 of record JAYJMB010000001.1, read on the forward strand.
ATGTTGTTGCTCATCATCAAAACTTGGTTGTTTGTCATATACACCATTTGGTTCAACATTCTCCCCTTTCTTGATGATGATAAAACATTTGAGTGAAATACCTTTCAAGAGAGTAAAAATATTCATAAGTATGAATATACATGAGATTTACGTAAGAATGTTAATAATACATGACATTATGCAAGGATAAATGTATTATGGCTCCTCCTGACTTATTGCACTTTTTTATTCTATTTTTAGTTTAATTTTAGCTCATGTGGCTCCCCCTGAGTAGATACTTTATTTTACTTTGTATTGATCTATTTTCACTCAAGTTTCACTATATTTCTCCCACTTTTTTGTCAAATTCAAAAAGATAAATAATATTCAAATCATATGGGAAAGTTATAAATTGTCTAAAAATGTATACTTCATTGATGTGGAAGATAAATGTACAAGATATAAACAGAATCAAAAGACAATGTATTCAATAGTCTAAACATTATCCTTAGGTTGTATAGTGCTTTTCTTGTAGTTAACAATCTTGAATTGAAGTTGAAATTTAGGATTTGCTAAATATGGATAAGGAAGAGGTTTTCCTTAAGCATTGGCTTCCATTCTTCTTTTATATAGAGTGTAACCTATGGGAATAGGATCAATATATTTGTAATTCTCATAAGGGTCATCAACTTTTGAAGGTTTAGAAATGGATTTGTTAGATTTAGTGATTGGAATTTTTAGTCTTGAAGGAGGAGGATTGGGTAAAGCAAGGGAAGGAGGTGTTGTGTTGGAGGAAGAAATTATTAGAGTGGACGATGAAATCTCAGATTTTGTGGAAACAACTCTTTCAGGTTCAATTACCCTTAACCTTTCAAAATAGTCTAGATTGTTAAATTTAGGAAAAGGTGAAGGTAAGTTAGCAAAATATATATTAATCTTCATGAACCTACGTGGTTGATATACATCGTATGGAAGATAGAATAGGTTGAGGTCAGATGCTTCAAGAACAGCATGAGGTGATACCCTTGAAGTTAACATAAAAAATATAGGATTATTTGTTTGAGGAGGAGTTAGGGTGGATGATGATGATGATGGTCCCTAGAAATTTATTATGAAATTATCAACAAATTCAAGTATGTTTGGAAGTTATAGCTTGAAGTCTTTAGGAAGAGATCTTTTGATGATGTCAATGTTGAGTTTTATGAATTCAGGGTCATCAAAGTGTAAGAATGGAAGATCCAAATAACCAAAACTTGCTTTTTGAGCATTCAATTCAGAGTAAGCAAATTCATTTATTCTTTATTGTGCTTAGTTTCTTCTTTTGTTAATCTTATCTTCTTGCTAAGTTTTATTGGTGGTGGAATGGAGTTATCAAGGTTTACAAATTCTCGAGGATCTTTTTCAGTAGGAAGATAGAATTTTTCTGTGTAAAAGGAATGTAGAGGTGCTTTTTCTTTATCAACATCTCTATATGGAGGAATGAAAGACACAAGAGTGAATTTCCTAGTTTTAGTAATGGAATGATGAGGATAAGTAGTACTATGGAAGACACCTAATGAAGGATTAGTGTTTTTCTTTAAGGTGGTTTTTATAGATTTAAGAATTTGAGCGAGAGGTACTTCTGAATCATAGAATGCTTAAACTGACTCAGATGGAGATGAAAGTGAGGAAGATGTGGAGATTGAAGAATTTTGAGTTATGTGAATAGAAGGTGAGTGATGGGAGTTAGAGATTGAAGGTGTAGTTGAGGAATGGGTAGAACTGATTGGTGAAACAGGTTTGGCTTTATGGACTGGAGAAAATTTTGGAGAGGATTGAGATGATTGTGTTTGACCTCTAATGGATTTAGCTGAGGAAATTAGGGTCATCTTAATATTGAGAGCTGAAAAGGATGTTTCAATATTGATGAGTCTTCTCTCTAGGTCTTCTAGAGTGGGATGAGTGAGTTAGTTTGAATGATTTTAGACTATGAGGTGCAGATGGTCCAACTGCTGCCTCTGCTTCTATTGCTACTGAGGCTGAATGTATATGGTCCTCTAATCTTTCTTTTTTATCACTTACCCTTTCTACTAATCCAACACAAGATGCAGAATTTTTATTTTCCATTCTTGTTATTTCTTTAGCAAAGAAATAATCTTATATCGGCTCATCTATCATTTCAGTCACAAATTTTTCTGTAAAGCTTCTTCTTCGTCTTTTTCTTCTTCTCCTTCTCCTTCTTCTTCTTCTTCTTCTTCTTCTTCTTCTTCTTCTTCTCCTTCTTCTCTCTTCTCCTTATCCTTCTCCTTCTTCTCCTTCTTCTCCTTCTTCTCCTCCTGCTTCTCCTTTCTTCTGCTTCTCCTTTCTTCTTCTTCTTCTTCTTCTTCTTCTTCTTCTCCATCTCCATCTACTTTTTCTTCTTCTTCTTCTTCTTCT